>JAQZBX010023636.1:0-30681 GCA_029593785.1 Cabassous unicinctus
AGGGAGTAAAGAGTTTATTAAGAAACAAGGAAAAGAAAAAGTACACACCTGAGATATGAGTTCAAGTGTGCTACAGGGTGAGACGTGTACATGGGGCCCTGGGGTAGGCCTTTTTAAGGCCTTTCCTCCTCCCCTTTTACCATATTAAGGAGAGATCTCAGCTATTTGCTGTCCTGATTGGCTGCCTTTCTACCTTCACCTGTTAGGTTTCAGGGAACCAACAGTGAGACCTTTCTGTTTGGAGTTGTCTGGGACTTCCTTTGAGCCTGGGAATTTCAAATGGGACCTTGTGACCAGGGTCTGTGGTGGGCTTTTAGGCTGTAATGGTCATGGTGTTGTTCTCAGTCAGCTGCCTTTCCTCAGGGGGATTCTGGGCAGGGTCTCGTGGCTATGTTCAGACCAACGGCCTTCCCTGTTTCCTATACTAACCTACCTCAACTCCCCCCTCAGAGGGTTCACACACTTATTCTTAAGGGAGAGCTGAAAGGTGGTGGTCATTCTTCTGTAGCTGCTTCCTGCTGGTTAGGGGCAGAGGTCTCTCCTGACAGAGTGTGAAACTCTCTGGCTATTCTACCGAGGCTGAGGGAAGGTGGGTCTGGCACCATGGTTGGAACTGGATGAAATCCCCATGTGACTAACACCTTGATCTGGAAAGCATTGATTTTGGAAGAAATAAACTTAATTTGAATTTTCAAGATACATGGTCCTACTAAAAAGCTAAGAAGATGGTGATAAGCAGCCCTAAAAATGGGGCCATCCATGGCATACTGGACCATGGGAGTGAGAAAGGCCAGGTGCCTCCAGAGACTACATCCTCCCAAAGTTGATGGGCTTCAACCTGTAGGTTTCAAATGCTGTCTAAGACTGCTCTGGAGTTCCAAAGATGCTACCAGTGTGATTTACATAGAAACGACATTCCTCCTTGAGGAACAGGCAGGTTCCTCCCTGTGCTGCTTTTAGCATGTTTAGGCCTCTGTGATTTTGTAGCATCATGGAGGCAAGGGGGAATATTTATTGTCTAAGGGCATATAAGGCACGGCTAGTTTTTTCTGTGCTGTTGGTTAACACTAAGGAGAGATTGTGGTAGACCTTCTGGGTTTGGTATAAACTGCCAACCCCAGTTCCCACAGTGGTGGTTATGCCTAGGACAAATAGAAGTATGAGGAGAGATAATACTACACTAGTAAACTCACGAAGACAATATAGACAACAACAAGACAAGCATATGGAAAGCAAAATAAAGGCAATACTTAAGAGAGCCATTCTTTTATCTTATAAGCACATTCATTAACTACTTAGAAAATGAATTAAGTTTGCCAAGACTTGTAACATGTTCAATATCCCTCTGCATATGATCTAGAATAGAAGAGATATTATCATATTCATCAGGTATATAGGTTCAGCACTTAATACTAATCAATGCACTAATCAAAGCACAAGTTCCTCTTTGAGCTGCAGTTACTAGATCTAAGCTCCAGGTCTGCAATACCATACATGTTGTCCCTCCATGGGAGCAGGCCACAATGCCAATTGTGTTTGTTTAGTTTCTACTCACATTACTCTGGTAATTATTCCTCCACTTGGTATGACCTTCACACAGCCAGCATGCTGCAGCACCATTGATGCTAGAGAGAGGCTCCAGTGTTTCACTGGCCTGGTGCATAGCACCCTTCAGCACTGTGAAACAGAGCCAGTCTGGAGGCAATGTTCAATGTAAATCTAGTGATATCAAGCCATCTCTGGCTGCCTCAGGAGTCTGAAACAGCAACGTACTTTCCATCCACTTCAAGAGCATGTCCAGAGATGTGATAGATACTTTTATTGTTTTAGGGGTCATAGTGACTGATCTAGCCAATAACTGGAAATGAAGAGGCACTTTATAGGGCATTGGGCACCTGGTTTGAAAGCTCAAGAAAGTTTGACAACACTGAAATCTATCTCTTTTAATTTTTGTACACTTTCTAAATAGTTCCAATGCAGTTTACAATATATTAAATGAACTGAACTATTTTTAGTACTGTACTTTTTACTTCTACACCTTTAACCATGATTATGTTAATTAGCAAGTGTTTTACTTTTATGTTTTAAATTGGGTTGTTTGTCTTTTTATTATTGAGTTGTAGGATTTCTTTTCATAGTCTGGATATTAAACCCTTATTGGATATGTAGTTTCCTCTCCCTTTGAATAGGTTACCTTTTCATTTTCATGACAAAGTCCTTTGATGCACAAAACTTTTAATTTTGAAGAGGTCCCATTTATCTATTTTTTCTTTCATTGCTTGTGCTTTGGGTGTAAAGTATAAGAAACCATTGCTTAATACAAGACCCTGAAGATGCTTCTCTACATTTTCTTTTAGGAGTTTTATAGTTCTGGCTCTTATATTTGGTCTTTGATCCATTGTGAGTCAATTTTTGTACATGGTGTGAGATAGGGGTCCTCTTTCATTCTTTTACATATGGACATCCAGTTCTCAACTCACCATTTGTTGAAGATCCTATTCTTTCCCAATTGAGTGGACTTGGCAGCCTTGTAAAAAATCAATTAGCTATACATGTGAAGATCTATTTCTGAACTCTCAGTTTGATTCCATTGGTTGATATATCTATCCTTGTGCCACAATGCCAATTGTGTTTGTTTAACAGCAAGTACCATGCTGTTTTGACCAGTGTAGCTTTGTAATATTCTTTAAATTATCTTTAAAAAAAAAAAAAGGATATTGGATGTAATCTTTTTAAGTGTATTTATTTATTTATTTAATTCTAATTTATTTTTTTAAAGAGGTACCAGGGATTGAACCTGGGACCTTGTATGTGGGAAGCAGGTACTCAACCACTGAGCTACATCCACTCCCCTGTAATATGCTTTAAAATCAGGAAGTATGAGTCCTCCAACTTCGTTCTGCTTTTTCAAGATGTTTTTGGGTATTTGGGCCCCTTACCCTTCCAAATAAATTTGATAACTGGATTTTCCATTTCTGCAAAGTAGGCTTTTGGAATTTTGATTGGGATGCATTGAACCTGTAAATCATTTTGGGTAGAATTGATAGCTTAATGATATTCAGTCTTCCAATCCATGAACATGGAATATCCTTCCATTTATTTATGTCTTCTTTAATTTCTTTTAGCAATGTTTTAATATTCTGTATACAAGTCCTTTACATCCTTGGTTAAATTTATTCCTAGATATTTGATTCTTTTAGTTGCTTGTAAATGGAATTTTTTTTTCTTGATTTCCTCATTAGTTTGTTCATTACTAGTGTTTGGAAACACTACTGATTTTTGTGTGTTGATCTTGTACCCTGCCACGTTGCTGGATTTATTTTTTAACTCTAATAGCTTTGCTGTAAATTTTGGGGGAATTTTTATATAGAGGAAAATCTCTTCTGCAAATAGTAAACATTTTACTTCTTCCTTTCCAATTTGGATGGCTTTTATTTCTTTTTCTTGCCTAATTGCTCTGACTGGAACTTTCAGTACTATGTTCAATAACAATGGTGGCATTGGGCATCCTTGTCTTGTTCCAGACCTTAGAGGGAATGCTTTCAGTCTTTCACCATAGAATATGTTGATAACTGAGTTTTTCATATATGCCCCTTATCATGTTGAGGAAGTTTCCTTTTATTCCTATTTTTCTAAGTGTTTTTATCAAGAAAGGACGCTGAATTTTGTCAAATGCTTTTTTTTCTGCATCAATTGAGGTAATCATGTCATTTTCCCCCCCTTTGTTGTTGAGATATATTACATTAATTGATTTTCTTGTCTTGAACCACCCTTGCATACCTGGAATAAAACCCACTTGATTATGGTGTATAATTCTTTTGTTGTGTGGTTGGATTCAATTTGTAAGTGTTTTGTTGAGGATTTTTGCCTGTATATTCATAAGAGAAATTGGTGTGTAATTTTCTTTTCCTGTAGTATCTTTATCTGGCTTCGGTATCAGAGAGATCTTGGCCTCATCAAATGAGTTAGGTAGTGTTCCCTCCACTTTAATTTTTTGGAAGAGTTTGAGCAGGATTGGGAGGTTTTTGATGACTGATTAAATCTCTTTTACTTGTAATTGGTCTGTTGAGGTCTTCTATCTTGTAGAATCAGCATAGGATGTTCATGTGTTTCTAGGAATTTGTCCATTTTGTCTAGGTTGTCTAATTTGTTGGCATTCAGTTGTTTAGAGTATCCTCTTCTATCCTTTTTCTTTCTGTGGAGTCAGTAGTAATGTTCCACCTCTCATTTCTGATTTTATTTATTTATGTCTTCTTTCTTTTTTCTTTGTCAGTCTAGCAAGGGTTTAGCAATTTCATTGGTTTTCTCAAAGAACCAACTTTTGGGTTTGTTGATTCTCTCTATTGTTGTTTTATTCTCAATTTCATTTATTTCTGCTCTAATCCTTATTTCTTTCCTTCTGCTTGCTTTGGGGATAGTTTTCTGTTCTTTTCCTAGTTCCTCCAGGTGTGCTGTTAGGTCTTTGATTTTTGCTTTTCTTTTAAAAATATAAGTGTTTAGGGCAATAAATTTCCCTCTCAGCACTGCCTTTGCTACATCCCATAAGTTTTGATATGTTGTATTCTCATTTTCATTTGTCTCAAGATATTTACTGATTCCCTAGCAATTCTTCTTTGACCCACTGGTTGTTTAAGTGAGTGTTATTTAAATTCCGTATATTTGGGGGTTTTCCAGTTCTATGCCTGTTATTGATTTCCAGCTTCATTCTGTTATGGTCAGAGAAGATGCTTTGTATGGTTTCAATCTTTCCAAGTTTATTGAGGCTTGTTTTGTGTTCCAGCATGTGGTCTATTCTTAAGAAAGATTTATGTGCTTGTAATTATGATCTTTTG
This sequence comes from Cabassous unicinctus, assembly GCA_029593785.1. NCBI lineage: Eukaryota > Metazoa > Chordata > Mammalia > Cingulata > Chlamyphoridae > Cabassous > Cabassous unicinctus. Next base: position 4,833 of record JAQZBX010023636.1, read on the forward strand.
AATGTGTTATGATTAGTTAAGGTGTTGTCAAATTGAGTCAGGGTGGATGTTAATTTGTATTATTGGAGGCTTCATAAAGAGAGGAAATTTGGATGCAGTCAGAGAAGCCAGAAGATGTAAAAGTCAGAAAACATAGAAGCCAGAAATCAGAGAATGCCACAGGAAGTGATCTCCATTGACATGTAACAGAGGACTGCCATCACCAGAATGCTAATGACTCTGGGGAGAAACAAGTCCTGCCAATACCTTAATGTTGGACTTCTAGCCTCCAAAACCATGAGACAATAAATTCATGTTGTTCAAGCCAGTGCATTGTGTGGTATTTGTCATAGTAGTCTGGCAAACTAAAGACAGGCCCATGATGAAATACTGGGCTCTTGGCCATTCCTTAGACATATTTATTGTCCTGTTCTCTTAATTCATGCTCCCTTCTCAGCAAGGAATTCCCATCTTCCTTTATTTTCCCTCTGCCTATTGAAGTCCTACCTATCTTTCAAAGCTTAGCTTAAATCCCTCTTCTAAGCTTCTTAAGAATAAGGATATCCCTTACTCTTGGAAACTAATTTGTTCCTGGGTTTAGATAGCATGTTTGAATAGAGAGGGATAGCGGATTATCAAAAACTAACAAATTCCTGATCTTGAGAGAGCAGGAACTGTAGTCCAGCTAGAGAGTGACCCCCATCAGAACAGTGCTCCTCTTATCACCTCTTATTGCTAAGAATAATAATATTGCTTTATCTACTTTATCCTTCACAACAGCTCTCTCTGTATGTAAGTGGGTGGGGATAGGCTCTTTAAGTATCCTCATTTTACAGATAAAGAAACAGAGGAGGTAATCTGATTTTCCCACAGTCACCCAGCAAGGAAGTAGTGGAGCTGCCCTTTCAATTTAGTTGACCTCACTCCAGAGCTTGAGATCAAAACTGCTGTGCCCTCTGAAAGGCAGGAGCCAAGTCTCAGTCATCTCTGCATGGCTAGCACATTCAGCATGACACTTGGCACATAGTATGTTCTCCATCAGTCTTTTAAATGAGTAATTGTTTTCTAATTGGTATTGACAGAGTATGATATTTCATTATCTTTTATCATTAATATTGATAACAATGGGGCACACAAATGTTTATTTAACTGGAAATACTACATACAAATCATTAAAAAAATTAAATTGTGCAAGAGTGTATAGAATGTGCATACAATTTTATTCCCTTTCATTCAGATTGCCTAACCTAATCTTCAGATGTAAACACTGGTAATAGTTTCTTGTTTATCCTTCTGGAAATACTCCATGTATAAATCAGCATATGTGAATATAGATTCCTTTAAAAAAAACAACCACAAATGGGAGCTACTATACATTGCTCTGTGTGGTGCTTTTTTCACGTAGAAACGTATTCTGGAGACTGCTCCATTTTGGCATATACAGATCTGCTGTGTTCACTTGAAGGGCTGCCTGTAATCTATAGAATGGATAAACCTGCTGTTTTTTTAATGAGCACTGTGTGGATGAGCATTGGGCTATTTCCCATATTTTGCTATTATAGTCAGTGTTGCAAAGAATACCCTTCACACGCTTGCTTGTGGTGATGTGTACCCTTGTGTGGTAGCTGTGGGCAATGGTCCCGTTTTAAAAATGGGAGTCCAAGGTGCAGAGGTTTTTAGAAATCCTTTTCAAAGGGAGAGAGGGAAAAGGGAGGGAGGGCGGAGATCAGAAGGTCTCTAACTCCAAAATTTCAGAACAGGGTCAGATTTTGAGGTTATAAATATGGAAAGATTATGGCATATCCTTCCTCCCTTCACCTCAATAAGTAAAAATCCTAAATTTAGTATAAGGAAATCCAACGAAGTTTAGATGTTTCCCCACAGTGACCACCTCAATGTTTTTTGTTGAAATATTGATTTCTTTTAAAACCTTTCTTTCTCAGTGTCCTCAATTTTCCAGGGCGCTCGGCTCAGCTTTGCCTGCCTCCTGGGTGTCCAGCACTGGCTGGGAGTGAGAACTGGAGGAGCAGTGGTTCCCAGGCCCTGGGGCTGGCCAGGGTCTGCGCTCAGAGTGAAACAGAGCCCAGACCTGCTCACCTTGTCCCAGCCACCTATGCCACAGATGAGAAAACCGAGGCCCGGAAGGAGCAAAAGGACTTGATAGCCTTTCAAAGTTAGTGAAACCCCAGGGAACCACCTGCAAATAAATGCAACCTGAATTCTTCATTTTTTATTTCACAAGTGCAAATAAGCAACTTCAAGAGCCCCAGGAGCCTGCTCTAGGTTGATGGCATGTTAAATGTCGGCCTCCTTGTTCCACATATTACCCCAAGAGGAAGCTATGATTTGTGATGTTCTGTTAGGAGCCTCATGTGCACTGACACCACCCACCACTCAGACCCTCCGGTGGCCACACTCTCAGCCGGGGATAACGTCAGCTGCCTCTTAGATAGTCCCTCAAGCCTGGCAGCCAGGCCCTGTAACATTGCACTGATCAAGCTAAGACCTGAACCGGCAACACTTCCTGTGGAAAGACCTTGTAAGTCAAAAGGAGAGGGCAGCAGGACAGGTCTGGTGGCTGAGGTGAGCCCTTGGGGGCAGGGAACCTCCCCTGTGCACCTTGGTCTTTACCTGCGTACACCCCTCCCACTACTTTTTTCTTCCTTCTGGCCCAAGTGCAGGCATGCCTGGTATGTGCTGAAGGGGCTGGGGAATGAGGGCTATCTAGACTCCACTCTTGGCTCCATTACACACTGCAGTGTGACCTCCAGCCAGTTACTTAAATCTCAATGTGTCTTGAGCCCGAGCAGGCTCATGATGCTCTCCATGCTGTTTGTGCACATATGTGGAAATAACATGAAGAAATTTGATCTGTGATTATTTATAAGCTGCTTTCTAGGATTTTAGTTGCTTTACAAACACCATTGGCGTGAATGTTTGCAAACCTGTGTTAAGAAACAGTAAAGTTTTGAGCGTGATGGTTAAGAGCATGGTTCTGGAGCCAGGTCATCTGCGTTTGAATCAGTGCTCTTTCAGCTGTGTGACATTGGACAAATCGCTTCACTGCTCTGTGCCCAAGTTTCCTCAACTCCAATGGGGGTAATAATGATATTTACTTAGGTTTTTATGAGGATTGCATGAGATGTGTGTAAAGTGACACAAGCAAATGACATGAAATGTGCTCTGTAGCTATATGTAAGGGACTTGTTTTGAAAGAAAATGTAACTCCCTTGCTCCTTTCTCCCAATAATATGTTCTCTTTTTCCCTATATTTTAATTTGCTTTAATTGTTAAAAATAGGTATGTAATAAAATATGCCCACATACATGTGAAATGACAAATTAATGTATTCATTCAACAAGTATTTATTAAGCCCTTACTCTGTGCCAATTACTATGTTTTTGGTACTGTGGACACATCAGTGAAGAAGACAGACAGAAATTCCTGCCCTCAAGGCTTTCATATTGAAAGAAGGCAGACAATGAACAATGTAACATATAAAATTGTATAGATTGTTAGACAGTGTTAAGCGCTATGGAAAAAATGGTAGGGGGTGGGTAAGGGTAGGAAATGCCAGGGTATGTGGGCTAAAATAGGGGGACAGCTCCTTGAGAAGGTGAGATTTGAGCAGTCTTGAAGGAGATGAAGGAGTCAGCTATGGAGACATCTTGGAGCAGAGGGTAGAGGAACAGCAAGGAGAGGGCAGGGGGTAGGGATAGGAAAGGTGGTCCCAGAGATAAGAGTTGGGGTAGGTGCAGATTTTACTGGGTCATGGAGGCCATTGGAAAGGTTTTTGTTTTTGCTCTGAAGGAAACAGGGTTCCTTTGGAGATTTTGAGTAGAGAAGGGGCATGATCTGATGCAATCTAAAAAAAAAATTTTTTTTTAAGTTTACTATTTTCAGCCTTGTTCATTTGAGCAAAGGTTGGGAACAACCTAGATGCCCCTCAATAAGGAGTTGTTTAAATAAATGTGTTATGGATTGAATTGTGTCCCCCCAAAAGTTCTGTGAATGTGAACTTATTTGTAAATATGATCATTGAAGATGTTATTAAAATGAGGCCAACCTGGATTAGGATCCTCCCTAATCCAATATGACTAGTGCCCTTATAAGGAGACGAAATTTGGACAGAGAGACAGACCACTGATGCAGAGACAGAAAGAGAGACAGCCATGTGACAGAGATGGAGGCTATGGAAATGGAAGCTCATGGTGTATGGATATGATACAATATCCAAGATATGTTGTTAAGTGAAAAAAGCAAAGTGTAGTTGTACAATACAAGCACACAGAGATCTCTGTATTTGCATAAAATATGCCTGGAAGGGTTCATAGGAAGCTGATAGTCCATGGAGAACTTAGAGCCATTAGAGGATAGAGTGAGCAGGATACTTTTTACCTTAATGAATGCCCTTGTCTCTTTTGAATTCTGAACCATTTAAATATATCACCTATTAAAAAAAAATTATCAAAAAACCCAAAAGTATAAATGCTTATACCAAGTCAGGTAATATAATTGCTCTGTGAAGAAAAAGTTACTTAATTGCCTCCTTCTATCTTCCAGTCCTACCCCCTTGAGAAAACCAATGATATGCATCCTTTCATGCTTTTTTCTATGTTCAAATGTGTATATACAAAACATATAAATGCAGCCACGTTTTCTTCTTAAAACTAAGAAACCAACAAGAAATGGGATTATGTTATATTCATTAGTCGCAAAACTCCCCCCCCTTAATGAAACACCATGGCCATCCTCCAGGCCAAGCCAATAAATCTAATATTTATTATTATTACTTTTTCAGCAGCAAAAACATACATTAGGTGGGTTTACCATAGTTTCCATGCCCCTGCTCAGAGGACATTTAAGTCACAGTGTCTGTGCTGTGTGCATGTGCACACCACAGCCGTCAGCGCTGCACGGACATCTTTGTTTATAATAATATGCCTTTTTAACTGCTCTCAGCTGAAACTCCCTCAAACTCCCGTTATGGAGCACTATAGTGAGGAAATAGTTTTGCGGTGGCCAGTGAGAGAGAAGGGATTCCAGGGCTTGGGAAGAGCCCCTGGAAGAGCCCCTCTCTCTTCCCCTAGGTGGTGTCCTATAAGAATGTGGGGCCTGCAGCTAAATGTTAGTCCTGCTACTATCTAACCAGTTGTGGAACTTTGGCAAATCCCTCCCTTTCTCTGAGTCTCAGGCGTTCCATCTGTCAAAGGGAGAATGGGTAGGCCAGGGGTTCTTAATCTTTTTTGTTTCATGGACCCCTTTGCCAGTCAGGTGAACACCACGGACCCCTTACTAAGTCCACACTATACTGTGTATTATTTAATAAATATATCACACCCGCACCAACACGTCCCCACAAGAATAATGGTGTTCTTTTTTTTTTCTGAATTTCAATATTCAAGCTCACAGACCCCTGGTCAAGATGATCCTGAAAAACTTTTTCCATTTGTAGGATCTTCATAGGATTGCCAATCCCATGAGGAAAGGGATCGTGTTTGTTTTATTCACTGTAGTTTTCCGAGTATTAGGCGTGGTGCCTGGCACGCAGTAGATCCTCAATAAATATTTGTTGAACAAACGAATGAATGAATTCTGTCTTGTTTAAGGTCACATAGCTCAATCTTAGCGGAGTTGTGTAAAATCTTGTTTCTTGTTTCCTACACATCATGCTGCCTCCCACTTCTGAAATATCTTTGCCCTTGACCTTTACAACTTGTAACCACATGATTTTTTGCTCATTTACTGATACCCATGTGATGTGTGTTTCACTGTCAATATGTCTTTTACATATTGGGCCAGGATTCTAATCTTAGCTTCATCATTTACTACCTGTGTGGCCTCAGGCAAGTTGTCTGATCTCTCTAAGTCCCTGATTCCTCATCTATAAATAGGAATGGAAGTTCAGTACTTACCATGCAGATGTGCTTTGAGGTAAATTATCTAAGATAATATGTGTGAATTGCCTAGCAAAGCACCCGTGGATAGCAAAGCACTCTAAATGGTTGTAATTGTGGTTTGGGCAGGGTGTAGTCTAAATGGTGGGCATTTCAGCCCGACAAGTGAGTGTTAGTAATCTGGTAGATGAGAGACACTGGCCTAGTGCTGGGGTGGCTCAATGCTCTATGAGTAACGTGCCCTGTCCTTCACGTAGTACATCACATAGTCCTGGAAACATCTAGCTGGTTTAATAGTGAAATTTCATGAAAATGGGGTATTATATTGTAGTGAATCATTTTTTGCTTTCTTCTCTTCGGTAGTCACCAGATTAGAAGCCGCACAGATACAACCAAACAGTTTTATGCATTTGGCTTATTTTCTATGTTTTTCTTATTCAAAACATATGTAATATTTTTCATGTCATGTTGTCAGTTCCAGAGGAAGTTCCTTGGAAATTGGGATGAGTTGAAGTAGGAAAGGGTGAAGGCAGCTGAAGAGTTATTTGCTTTCATTTTCTTCAAAGAAAATGAGAGTCTGAGATTCAATTCTTCATCAGATTCTGTTGTAGAGAATGCTGAGAACATAGGGTCCAGAGAAAGAAATGCAAAGGGCTATTCATCTCAGAAAAGTGAATCAATTAGGGCTTCACTTTTAATCATTTTCTGTGAGGCCTGATCCAGGGACTCCAGTGATACCACCAAGAGCTTTTCTTAGGCTTTTCGGCTAGAGGACTTCTGCCCCGACATGTTGTTGACGGTTGGAGGATGAGGGGCCCGAGCCGATGCTTCACACTGACCTGCGTGGAGTAAGATGGCGAGTGCTATGCCTGTACACGGTGACTTCCGGCGGCCAGGTTGCCTGGACACTTCTGGAAATTGCAGATCTTGGGCCGGTGGAGGCGCAGCCGATTCGAGCGGGTTATTTGACAAACTGTTTAGCGGGCTTTACTTCTCTATTGAATGGGATCTTAAGGTGTCGGCCGGGATGACAAGAAACCAAAGAGGAATTTTAGCCGTGTGATATAGTCTGTTGCCACACTTCCTCCTCAATGTTCACAGCGGAGGAAGTGACTCAGGAAGGGTGAAAGAGAAAATATTCCCTAACCACCGGCCTACCCTTGTCCATTGGTAAATAAAAAACAATTCCAGAGGTCTCATGGGGATTAGGAAGAGGGGAGGAATAAAAGAAGTATAAGATCTCATTCAACCAGAAAGCAGCCACAAAGGTTCATTTTAAATAGTGGATACTTTTTTCAAACAAGATGTGTAGTTTAACCTGAGTTCTTTTCAGCAATGTATAGTTTATATATGTATATGTATGCTTTTGTATGTTTATGTATGTTATGTATGTTTATAGCTTATGTATGTATATATGTGTATGTTTATGTCTGGAGAGGAAAGAAAATCAAGAGAAAATTGACACATACTGTCTCCTTGGATGAATATAGTTTTCATTAAAAAAAAAACAACGATTAAAAAAAAAAAAAAAAAGAGCTTTTCTTAGTGATGGCTTCATTTTCAGCCCTTACACAGAGCCCTTCGGTAGCTGCAGACCCCCTCTTATAATAGCACATTGGTTATGGCAGCTGCAGGCCCCACGTTCTTATACGACATCATCCAGGGGGAGAGAGAGGGTCTCTTCCAGGGGCTCTTCACAAGCCCTGGGATCCCTTCTCTCTCACTGGCCTGAATTGGGTCCTGTGGCCATCCCTGAACTGATCATAGTCAGAAGAATGGTTTAAGCTGATCAATACTCACCTTTGGAGGAGAGAGTAGGATCAATTCCTTCCAAAATTACAGGGTTGAGAATAGGGGATTGGTGATTTCAAAAAGAAAATCTGGGGTAAGTTTAGGAATGGAAATGGATTTTAGGCAGTCAGTGTATAATCACTGTCCACTAATAATCAACTATTTATGGAGTACTGCCTCCATGTTGGACATTAGTCTAAATATTTCACATGCATCAACTCATTTAATCCTAATTAAAACCCTATGATATACTTCTATTATTAGTATCCCTAGGCTGAGGCATCAGAGGCACAAAGGCAGTCAGGCTCCCGAGCCTCTGTTCACAGTGCATGCTATGGCTTTTTGTGACTCAGGTTGGGGCCTAGAAGTGGGTCTGCGCCACAAAATCTTTTCCCTAGTACTCTTTGCAGCAGGGTACCAGCTGCACAATGACCAGTGGGAAACCCTCCTGGCTACTACCATCCAAGGTTTCTCTCTCTCTTCATGGTATCACAGTACTGTCTGGTATGGATACATTATACAGTGTTTAAAGCTTTTCATTTGAGTGCACACTGGTCTGGCCAACTGTTTTAAACATCTTTAGAGGCAACAGGGAGTAGTAGAAAGGCTTTAGACTTCAGCTGAAAAAAACTAACTTAACCTCTTGAAGCTACTCTTGGCTAATGAATTCAGGAATAACAGCTACCCTGACAGGGTCGTTTTAAAGATTGAATTTATTTTTAAGAAGGTAATAAAGTACTAAACAAAATATGTGGGTCAGAATAGGCCCTTAAAAAGTTGGAGCAAAAAAGATCACCTATTAAATATCTTTGTAGTTTTTGCATGGCCTTTCCCAAAGCTGGCCATCCAGAGAATTACCTAAAACTTTGTGCAAAGTGAAGAGCTAATACTACACTGTCATATGAACAGTCGTGAAATAGCAATGATGCCAGTTCTGTTCCTGCATTCTGAGTGTAGGCTCCTGAAAAGGAAAATGAATAAATGGAAAATGAAGCATCTCTGGCAGTGAAAACAAAGGATATGGGCCTAGAAGAGCATTAGAGCATACCCATCTTTAGAAGTGGACAATGCTGGAATACTGACTGATAGCATACAGGAGAACTGTGAATTGGTACAAAAGGGCTACCCCCTAGCAAGGCAAACAGGAGAGAGAGGCACTATCGAATGGACACACTGGGACTTGGCAAACTAAGGAAAATAAGCAATAATATGTGCAAAGATTTCACCAAATGATGTTCATGAGTAAAGCTGTTTTAGCATCCAAATACTGGAAACCTAACTGTCCAACATAGGGAGCCAGTTAAATGAATTATGGTGCAGCAATAAAATGGGCATATCCATTCTGATACTTAAAATGATGGTATTAAAGAATGCTTAATAACATGAAAAATATTCTAGCTGTATTTTAAAAGGGAAAATAGTATTAAATGCTGTTGGTATACTCCAGTTTCTGTAAAAAAAGTGAAGGCAACACACTGAAAAGATGAAAAGAGTTAATTCATAGAAGGGAAAAGAGACTATGTGAGATCTTTCTTACCTGTCCCCACTTTTTTTTCTTTTTGAGGTACTGGGCCGGGGATTGAACCCGGAATCTTGTATGTGGGAAGCTGGCGCGCAACCACTGAGCCACATGGGCTCCCCTGAGTTGGTTTTCTCATTTGTTTGCTTGTTGTTTGTTTGTTTTTAGGAGGCACCGGGAACCGAACCAGACCTCCCATGTGGGAGGTGGGTGCTCAACCACTTGAGCCACATCTGCTCCCTATCTTTTCTCATCTATGCTTTCTACATTAAAAAAAAACAAAAACATGTTACTTTAATAAAAGGGAGGGGGAATGTTAGTTTGAGAAAGCAATAAAGGTAGAAAGAAGGGGAGAGGGAGAAGGAAAAAAGGGAGGAAAGGTCAGAAAGCAGAGGTTCCCACCAAGAGCTTCCACCTCTGCAAACCTTTCTGCTGTCTCCTTCAAAGCTTTAGGTGAGGGAAAAGGACACTAACTATGCTGCTAGTAAAATATTCTAGATAAAAAACTAGGAACATATGCCCAAGGCATTAATAGATAGTAAATATTTGCAGATCAGAGATAAGAGCATTCTAAGGAAAATTTTAGGCAAAACTTACTTTGTCTTTACTATGCACTCCTAAAAACATGAAAGGATCCCGAAACTATCCCAAAGCTTTCAATTAACTAGAATGATCCAGCACAAAATGGGAATATAATTTTCTTCAAAAAGCATCTCAAGGGAAAATACAGTCATTATGAAACACCTGGGCAAACGGCCATTTGGTTAGATGAGACTTTCTTTTGGAGACAGGTGGTCTACTAGGTACAGTTAGCACTCACTCGGACGGTCAGGGACAAGGGGGAGGTGAATCCTGAATCTGGGCGGCAGCTGAATTGCAAGCTGATCAAGGTACCAATTCTAACCCTCACCCCAACAGGGGATTTCCTGGGTTCAAGAACCCAAAGCTACTACAAGATGTTAATATCAGATAAAAGCAAACAAACAAATTCATTATGGTAAATGAGAGAAACCAGACACAAAGTACTACATCTTGTGTGAGTCTATTTATATAAAATGTAAATATAAATCAATTTATAAAGATGTAACTAGATTAGTGGTTATGTAGGGCTGGGGAAGGATAGAGGGATTGAGAGGTGACTGCTAAGGGGTGTGGAGTTTTTCTTTTTGGAATAATGAAATTGTTCTAAATTTTTTTTGTGGTGATGAATGTACAACATTGTGATTATACTAAAAGCCATTGGTTACACACTTTGGATAGATTGTATGGTATGTGAATATATCTCAATAAAACTGCTTAAAAAAATAAATGTGCAAGAATATCCAGAAATAGCAGCTATGTACAGCAGGAGAAGCATAGAGAGATTGAGAGGTAATGAATTTTCTTGTTTGTTTGTTTATTTGTGTGTTTTTTGCTTATTGAAATAATGGCAATGCTTTAATAATGATTGAAGCGATGAATGCATAACTATGTGATTATACCAAATATTATTGATTGTATGCTTTGGATGAATTGTATGCTTTATTAATATATATCAATAAAATTGATTTGTAAAAATAAATAAATAAATATCTTCTCCTCCCCCAGCAATATCCCCCAAGCTTTTCAGACCAGTCTCAGTGTGGACTTTATTCAGGTAACAGCACCTTTTCTTTCTTTCACTATATCATACCTCAACCTTCAATGTCCCCCCCTAAAAAAATGATTTTTTTTTTTTTTAAAAGAACCTCAAGCATCTCAGATACAGAATAGGCTAGAAGCACAGCATCATCATGAGACTTGGGGCTGTTTTTCATGGCATTCTATGCCACAATTTCCTAGTGCCAGATCAGAGTCTAAGGACCAAGGAGCTCAGGAAGAGACATCCCAAATAGCACTCTGGGAGCACACTTGAGGGTCACCTTTCCAGTTATACATTTTTGTACCTTTGAGTGCACACTGCAATATTTAAGGTGAACAGCGGTGAAATCCTCAAGCCTCCTGTATGTGCAATGTGAAATATGGAGCCATGCCAATCCTTAAACGCAAAGCCAGGGGAAACTTCAGATCTCTGGACACTGTGTGTATGTGCTTTTCAATGACCCATGGAAAAAAAAAAGTCTCCAAAATTCAAATAGAAAACTGCAAAATCAAAGTTAATAAATTTTGAATTAAATGCCTCTCTGTTATGGATTGAATTTGGCCCTCCCCCCCAATAATGTTTGTGCTACCCCTTGTCTAGTGAATGTGACCATTTGAAAATAGGATCTTTGATGACGTTATTAAGATGAGGCCAAAATGCATGAGGGTGGACCCTCACCCAATATGACTGGTCTCCTTTTAAAGAGAGGACATTTGGACACAGAAGAGAGTCATAGGATAGAGGCAGAAACTGAGTTATGCCACAAATCAAAGAATGCCATGGCTCACTGTGAGCCACTGCCAGAGCCCTACAGACTTCACCAGGGCCATGGCCCAGGCTGCAACTTGATTTTGGACTTCCAGCCTTCGGAACTGTGAGGCAATATGTTTCTGTTGTTTTAAACCACCCAGCTTGTAGTACTTTGTTACAGCAGCCCTAGGAGACTAAGATGATACCCAGCGTAATATCCTAACATTTTATCAATTATGAACTTTAACTCAACCCAGATATCAATGTTACCACAGAACCGTGCAAGTTGAGAGCACAGTTGAGAGCTACCTGATTTTGGTTGCAAAAGCTAAGATTGCCTGTATTTAATATTTACTATGGGGTATGGGTGCATCCTGAAATCTCTAATCCAATGTGGGGAGGGAATGAGGTATTCAAAAGGAGGAGTGCCCGGCACCTGTGAAGGCATTAAAATGGCCCTGCATGGGACTAAAATAAAACAACGCAGGGCTCAAAAATCTTCATATTGATGTTGGTTCTATTGCCTTCCATATAACAGGGTAGAAAATAGCTCCAACCTAGTAATCCAAATTGATTTCCTTGTTTATGAGCACCTGTAGGGGATGCTGCATGATACTCAGTTAGATTGGGGCTCCAAACTGAGAAAGACAGTATTCTTGGCACCATGGAAGAGACATATTCATTCAACAGTTCCCCTCCTCCCAGCATCACCCTTCTAACTGTAACTCCGGGAAGTTGTCCAGTCATCTGTACATTTTCATCTGTAAAATGGGGATAGTACTACCAATCTAATGAGAATTAAATGAGATAATATAGATAAAGTACGTAGCACTTTGCCTGGCACATAATATAAGCTCAATAAATGATATTTAAGCTCACTTCCACTGCATCTCCAACACAATAAAACAAAATGGTATACATTTTCATTATAAAATGATAAGGCTAAATCCATTTATCATCCATGAAAACCTGGCTCAAGATTTTAGAGTTGATTCTTCGGCAAAAGGCAGACAATGGAGGTGCGTACAGCAAGTGGCACCTAGCTGTTTAAGTCCTGGCCCCAAGTATCCACGTGCCTATTTCTGGGAAACCATGCCAAATCAGGCCTAGGTGTTGTGAAGGAGCTCTTAGGAATGCAAAGGTCAAATTAACTGACTGGCACAGAGGTAATGAACTTGTTAGCGGCCACCAGGCAGGCCTGGGTTCCTCTTGTTTATTCCATTTGTCTCTAGCTCCGGTTAATGGATCCACAGGATTTCAGATTTATTTGAACAGTCATTATTAATTTACATTATGCAGTTCTTAACCCCTTATAATAGCTTCCAAAATACCTCAATAGAACCTGGGGTGCATGAAGAATGCTCTTAATTAGTCTGGTCCCCTTTATCTTTCCTGCCTTCCACCCACCCAGTGTTTTAGCAAATGCTAATTAGCGCCTGAAGGTCGCCCTGAGCCCAGGATGCAGGAGGCCCAACCCATACCCCAGGAGGAGCTCACTTTCTAGTGGGAGAGAATCTCACATAAAGAAATAGCTTTGATGTTAACCTCCTGAGAGGCAGTTTAATGCAGTGTAGGGGGTTCAGGGATTTGGGGACAACAAATGTAGGTTCAAGTCCTGGCCCTGCTAATTTCTAGCTGTATGGTCTTGGACAGGATTTTTAATCTCTCTTAGCCTCAATTCCCTCATTTGTAATCTGGGGTTAATAATGCTAGTGTTTGTTTTTTGGAGTTGTTGGAAGGACTGAATAAGAACGTGTATGTACAGGGTCTGGCATATAATAAACTCTCAAAAAATATTTGCTTTGTAAAAAGTCTTGTATAAAAGAAGTTTAAACAAACCTTTTGGGAGCCCAGTGAGGTAAGCAACAGAACCTTCTGGAAAGATCAGGGAACCAGCTCTCTCTCTGCCTAGAAGCAAACACATTTGAACTGGTTCTTTTCTGTCCGTGGGCAAATGTCCAATGTAGGCAGTTTATATTTCTGTTGGCTAGGAGTTTGAATTTGCAGTTGCAAACTCCAAGGGCCTAGTAAGGTCTTTCTAGTTCGGGAAAAGGAACTGCAGAGGGGACCCATGGAAGCAGCTACTAATTGTGTGATCTTGGGCAAGTTACCCTAACCTCATTGAAGATAAAATTCTCTAATCAATAAAATGGAGATCATAATGCTGACTGACAGGATTGCAGTAAAATTAGGAAGATCATGCATGTGAAACATTTAGCAGAGTATCCGGCACATAGTAAGTTCCCGTTAAAAACTCTAACTATTATATATTTACTCATCTTTGTTTACTTTTTACTTTTTAATTGTTTACATTTTCAATTATTTATGTACAAAATAAAGTAAAAAAACAAAAAAACAAAAACAACACTAACTATTGTTAGTAGAGACAAGGCTGCCTGGCATTTCCCATTTCTGGAGAAGGGTGTTTGGGGAGCGATTTCTGGGTCTCCTGCCTGTGGGGTTGGTGTTCATTTCAACCAAAGCATCAGCTTGTTCAAATGTTGAGCAAATCGATGCATTGTGTCTGTGGCAACAACAAAAAACGTTCTCTGCCTGATCTCTACCCTAAAGTCCTATCCTTTAAAAAAAAAAAAGCCTGCACACATATTATTTATTTATTTTTGGTTAACGTTAAACTGAGGTTTTGGCAGAAACTCAGACTGCGCATACTTGAAAAGCCAACGGGCTCATTGGGCAGCCGATAAAGCTCTCGGGATTTCCCCACCCGGCCGCGGAGAGTACAGACAGGAAGCCCGGGACCGAGCGCCTGACCAGAACTTCCTCAGGGGAGGCTGGAGGAGAGCACGAGCGTCCTGCTCAGAACTCTCCAGAGAGCTCAGGCCAAAGCACTCCCCTCCAAACCGCGCGCTTTGGATGAGGGTCCCCAAACCCAATCCGTGGGTCTGGATCCAGCAGGAATCAGGGGGGAGGTTGAAGACCCCCAGGGAGAGGCTGACACTCGGCAGCTGGAACCTTCCATTCCACCCCAGCCTCTTCCCCCCTTGCCTCTCCGAGGAGGGAATCAAGAAGGGACTTTCCAGAGAGCGTTAGCACGCAGGGTGTGGAAATGGAATAAAAGCATATGCAAATAGGCCTTTGCGTGCCTTCCTCTACTTTAGCAGGCCAGAGCTTTTCTCCAGAAAGGTGCTCTTTCTCCAAGACACTTGACTGCTCTCTTCTTTCTCCGAAGGCACAGCGGAGTGGTAAAACCTGGGCAGGAAGACAAGCCAATAAGGGTGGGCTAAATGGTCAGAGGGAGTGGCAAAATGAGGAGGGGGGAAACGGCTGCTGAATTGGAAAAGATAAAATAGAACGAAAATTTAGGAGCTCGCTGTGAGTATGAGATGGGAAAAAATCATTGCGAACTGATTTATTATGTACTTATATTCTGTCTGAGAGGCAGCAGTCTTTTGTACAGTACTTTATAGCAGAGTAAATGGCAAATTAAAGGTATAATCAAGATGTTTAAAGCATATTGAATGACATTGGAGTTAAAGTAGGTGAGACTTTTGCCATGGTCTCTATAAAAATGTCAATGGCTTGCAGATATTTCCAGTGCTTAGTTAAGATGTGGCTCTTTTGCTATTTACAGGGTGGAGTGGGGTGGGGTCTCAGAAGTATTTTAAGCCCATGATGTTGATAAAATAACATGTTTTAAACCCTCAAGTTGTAACTGTGGCCTCTATTTAGCAAGTCATAAACTTTCTTGAAGTGACAATAGAATGAAAACATTGCACAGATGGGTGCATTTTGGGGAGCTGTGAGGTGGATTATGGCTTTTTGTTGTTTATTGTGTTCTTGTTCTTGATCTCATTCAATTAGTGTTTGAATAATGAGCATTTTTTTTTTTTGGAAAAGAACCTTTTGTACATCCTGAACTTGATTTGTGTATTAATCAAAAAAGTGTAGTTTTTCCATTTTGAATCCTGGATGGACATAATTATTGTATTATAGTGTTTTCTTGCCATTCAGAACCTTCATGTTTAGTGTCCCTTATTTCTTGTGCCTACCTGGGTTCTGCTTTGTATATGTCCAAAGCCTCTGAGTGCAGTTCTGTGCCGACATTTTGCCTCCAAATTGTTAACTATTGGTTTTTGAAGGGACCTCTCATTGATCTGTATTTAATAGAAGTTGCATTGTATCCTTGTGCATAGCACTCCTTGAATGGATAAGGGAAGCAAAGCAAGTAGCTCTTTTTGGTAGAGCCATAGAGAGAGAAGTTAGAGACCTCAATGCTGAGGTTTGCTCACGAGGCATTTTGCTGGATTGTTGGTATGTGGGGTGGATGTGGAGGTCTGTACTTCAGGATTCTGCAGGGCCAGGCATGATCTGGGGTGAGACGCCAGCTGGACGGCTGGCTGGGTGATGCATTTTTGGTCCCTTCTTCTCTCTGAATTCGGTATATTCCCGCTCTCTACAAGGGTCTTACAGGATCAGACAACTGATCCCTGCATCAATTCTTTGTGGTCTAATCTTCTCTGTGAAGGCCTTTGGGCAAAATCTGTAGTAAATAATTTGTTTTCTCTGGCTGTTAGTTTGGGGTATGTGGTTCCTAAAAACCAGCTGTATGGGACTTTTTGGGTTGAAATGGTGATTCCTTCATTTGGTTGTTCTATAATCTGGCAAAAGTTTCCTATTTTGGTCCTGTCTTCAATCATAATAATAATAATAACAAAATAACAGTGACAACAATTGAAATTCCTTTTATTTGTAACTTATGGAGTATTTTTATGATTTACAATTTGCACATCATTTTCATGTGTTATTTCATGTAATTCTTCCATAAAATTTGTAAGGTTATTAGAGACAGTAGACTTGGCATGCAATAGATGCTTAATAAATATTTGTTGAATGAATGCGTTACACGCATTTTGCTGCTAAGGAAATTGAGGCTCAAGGAGGTCAGGTGATCTACTCAAGGTCCCACTGTCTAGTAGAGACTCAAACTCAGATCTGATTTTTCCCACTCCAGACCGACGGTCAGAGTGCTTTACCTCCAGAAAGGTGTCTTTTGATTCTCTGAGAAAAGACTAGGAAAGTGCAAATGGATGGATATACTATCAAAGGAGTGGCAGAGTCTTGCCTACTTCTCTGCTTAGATTTTTCTTAGGTTCTTTACTCTGCCAGAAATTTATATTCTTAGGGGTGTAACTATTTAGATACATTCCTCATTGGAGAAAAGAACACAAGATCATCTGAAAAAAATGATTGTGTTGGGTTTTTAATATTTCTTGGAGGTTTGGGCATGAAACTTTGTAGATATCAGAGGAAGCTAATTCCAGAGTTTTAGCTGAAATATGTTCTCTAGCATTGTCTCCCGAGGTCTGGGGGAGAATCATGCAGCACTCCCATTTTGATGGAGTATGGATGTGCAGGAATCGGAAGGGCTCTGGCCTTCACTTGTTACCAGATGCTCCCACTGCCCAAGGAAATGCCACCGAGATAGGCTCAGACATTAAAACAAGAACCCGATGTCCTACCAAAGTCCAGACTCGGGATCCAGGGTTGCACCTGTGCACAAACAATCCTCCTCCTGGTTGTCAGAGACTTCCTTCACCCTTTTGGCACGTACTGAGAGAAGAGAGGAGAATTTCCCTTCTAAATCTAAAGCTAAGTAGAGGGGATGCTGATGGGGCTCCATGCAAGGCCCTTTCCCTTTTACTTCTGTAACCTGAGATTCCAAGGCTTTGTCTGTGAAATTTCTCCCAAAAGTAGGTTGCAAAAGCAATTCTGATTATTTCTTTACGGAACTGATTCTCATTCTTTCTTTAATACGTGATTGTATTGCCAGATAAGTAGTCTCAAATCTGCCTTTTTTTGTAATGTTTTTTATTTTTCCCAAATTGTTTTCAAATCAATAATAATTCTATAATTTTGGGAAAATTTTTCAAATACTATTAAAAAAATAGACAGTATTTATGTCTTGATTAACAGATCCGGAAATAGTCCAAATTAAACATGGTTTTCCCTCTATTTCATAGTTTCTTTGACTTGCTAAGATTGATATTTCAATTAATGACTTCTGTTCTCTTCCATTGATTACTTGGGCCATATGAGCATGACGATTCCTGCTTTATTTCCCATAAACTGCATAAATTCAGGACTTTCCTTTGAAGAGGGGGGTATTTTCAAGGGTATTTTCTCATTATATTGCTTAAGTCCTTAAATATCTGAGATTTCACGCTCAAATTACTCTTTCCTTACAATGCCAAACACAAAGTACAATAGGGTGACCAGCCCTGGCTCTGGTGTTCTTAGTAATTACTCTGTGCCCAATTTCTTAAATGTCTGTGACTTCATAATATTGAATCTGCCACGAAGGCCATTTTGAATAATGTTTCTAAATCCATGCGTTTATTTTTCCAAATTTCTCCTCACTCTACTTTTTACTACTTTTAAGAGGCAGAATCATTGCAGTAAATAATTTTCTAGCAAATTGTTGGTAGATGTGTAGAAAAATGATATTGTAGTTTCTTCTTTCACAACCGGCCACAATCCCACCTCCATAAACCTACTTCCTACCTCCATTTTTATCATTTTTATTCCCCCATGTGGGCAGTAAAGAGAGTTGGGGATATTTTATTCAACTAAAGAAATCACCATTTTACTCCATTTTGTTTTGTTGAAAAGCTATAACAAGGACAGGACATCAAGGAAACAATATGATGAAAAAAATTTTTTTTTGAAAGACTAGTTGATAGAAAACATAATTCAACAGTTATACCACAAAAAGACAGATCCACTATTCTGGGACAATCTTTGCCTTAAAGCCTTTAGAAGGAAATCATTTAGAATATATTAGTCTGATACCATTAAGTAGTGATTTTAAAAATTTCCTTTTTAGCATAGCCGCTAGTTGATTCTTTATTGCAACAAGCTATTTCCAGACCACTGGTCTAAAAAATATTGAGACTTACACTACTGGTAGTCAGAATTTATTAAGCTTTTTGCATGTAATAGAACATAGTTCAAATTGCATCTAAAGTGCTAACAAAGCTCTAGCAATCAAGAATGGCAGCATGTTATTTTCTAACAATCAATACTGTGGCTTTTCAAATTGGGTTTTCAAAAGATAATTTATCCTGAAGTAAGTCTAGTCATGCTTTCAAAAAATGCTCTAGGTTACTCCAACCTAGGCAATTAACATTGGTCATAAGCAATAATAAAACAATCACAAACTTGATAAATAATAAACACGACATGGTAGGCCGTAAACATAAACAGCACAAGGAAAGGCTGGCCGTGGTTAGTAAGTAGTTATTAAAATTAAGAGAGACCTTGGCCTCTGTGCATATATAAAGATTATTCCCATATACATCCAGAGGCTTTGAGTCTTTCAGCAACCAATACTCAGCTTTCAAAGTAGAGGGAAAAGACTACAGTATTGTTTTTGCAATTTCTAACACATTGAAACCAACTGAAACCAAATAAGTAGAAAGTGATGAGGTTTTTTTTTTTATTTTTTTTTTATTTTTAATGCATTACATCCTCAGGGGTTATCACAACCTCATGGTATTAAAAAATTTCAACTTATATTAGTTATATAATGTTGTATGCTTCTGATTTTAAATGGTGCTAACTGAATTAAATGAAGACGTAATGTGACTGATTTTAGCACTTTTGCAGTTTCCTAGGCTTTTGAATTGAACATTTGATGAAAATGCTTATAATTCAACCTTACCGTTAATACAATTTTTTTTTTTTTTAAAGATTTATTTATTTTTATTTATTTATCCCCCCCTTGCTGCTTGTGCTTGCTGTGTCCATTCACTGTGTGTCTTCTCCGTGTCTGCTTATCTTCCCCTTGCTGTGAGGTCCCGCTGCATCAGCCCCTCACGCCGCGCGGGCCAGCCTGCCCTCACAAGGAGGCCCGGGGAAGCGAACCCGGGGCCTCACACATGGTAAACGGGGGCTCTATCGGTTGAGCCACACCTGCTTCCTGTTGTGAGGGCTTGCTGCATCAGCCCACTAGGCTGCGCGGGCCGGCCTGCCCTCACAAGGAGGCCCCGGGACACGAACCCCAGGCCTCCCATATGGTAAACGGGGGCTCTATTGACTGAGCCACTCCCGCTTCCAATACAATATTCTTGATCAGAAGATTATCTTGCCAATTTACTGCTGAAATTAAAATTTTAATCTGGTGAAAACCAAGTTGATTTGAGCACCATAATAACCAATACACGGAAATGGCTTCAGTTGCACATGATGATAAACAAAAGATGTGGGGGTTCCACTCTTAAGTCACCCAGTATTTTAAGTTGCTGTACATGTTATAAGCATTTAACAAATTGCATATAGAGCTGATTTATTTAGTCCAGTGTCTTCAAATACCCAAGATATGTACCTTATACCAAAACAGTGTTTATTTAAAAATATTTTTTTGTGGCTGGTAGTTTTTCCCTTGGAGGTAAAGAGAATTACACCCAAATTACAAGAATAGTTTTAGGTAGCAATCAAATATACAGAGGTTCAAAGTGGAAAAAAGAAAATCTTACAGAACACAAAGATTAAACTGGCAGCCCAGATCCAAAGCAATTTTGAAAAGTAGGAAAACAACAACAACAACAAAAAAAAACAACTATGATAACCTGGCAGCTTCTTGGATCCTTCTAAGGCAGGGCTTCTTAACTTTTTTTGTTCCACAGATCCCTTTGCCAGTCAGGTGAAAACCATGGGCCCCTTACTAAGTCCACACTATCTGTGTGTTATTTAATAGATATATCACACCCGTACCAACACGTCCCCACAAGAATGTTTTTTTGAATTTCAATTCAAGCGCACGGACCCCTTGTTAACTAACCCCTGTTAGTGATGTTTCCTAAGTAAAGGACCTAGAGAACCACATTAAAGGATGTTTCCCAAGAATAAGAGTGAGGATATTAAAAAAAAAAAATTTAAACCTACTATTTGGTCAAAGGAATATGTAGAGCTAAGTAAAAGCACATCTGGTGGAAACTCATGGCAATGAATGTTGACAAGATAAGTTTGGATCTCACTTGCAGCATCTCGCAGTGGGTAGCAGGACAAATTATGCAGACTATTTTTAAAAAATTTTAAGTAAAGTTCTTCATAAGGGACTACTTTTTTAATAGCGAGCATATAAAATAATTTGGACCCATCTCCTTACAACTTTTGGAGTGAGCTGGGGGAGTAGGACTAATTTAGCTTTGAAAGGATTTTAGATTTGCAAAGTTATACTAGGAAAGTATCTATCTTAAAATCTCATATATTGGAAATCCATTCATTTTTTTCTAACTCATTGTAGAGCAACAGCAAACTGCCATGGTAATAATTTTTTTTGGGGGTGGGGGGTGGGGGAGCAAAACCATATTATAACAACTTCGGAGTTAGTTTTTATTTTTTCCTCAAATGGTGGGAAATATATATATAAAAGGAAAGGGAGTGAATTCTTGGAAATAGAAATGAATAGCTCCTCTATCATAAAGCACAATCAGGTGTGGAATTTCTTTTTCTTTTTAAATTTCTTTTTCTTTTTTTAAATTTCTTTTTAACTAGAGGAGTTGTAGGTTTACAGAAAAATCATGCATAAAGTACAGAGTTCACATACGCTACCCTATTATTAACACCTTGCATTAGTGTGGTAC
This sequence comes from Cabassous unicinctus, assembly GCA_029593785.1. Taxonomy (NCBI): domain Eukaryota; kingdom Metazoa; phylum Chordata; class Mammalia; order Cingulata; family Chlamyphoridae; genus Cabassous; species Cabassous unicinctus. Next base: position 25,995 of record JAQZBX010023636.1, read on the forward strand.
ATTTGTCACAAATCATGAAAGAATATTATTACAACTGTACTATTAACTGTAGTCCATTCTTTACAATAGGGTTCACTGTGTTGTACAGTCCTGCGTTGTAGGTTTTTAAAAAATTCTTATCCTGGTAACATATATACAACCTAAAACAAATTTTCCTTCTTTTCATATTTGCCCAACAGAGTTACACAATAGGATTCTGTTTTTAAAAATAATTTATCTTTATTGACAATACAACTATGGTTTCCTGGGCTCTGCGCTGGGGAAATGCTAATAACGGATAGAGCAGAAGTGTTGATAAATGTAAATGGTCAAAGAGTTAAAAGGCCTTCATATTGTTCTTTCGTTCCTGTGTTTTCAACTACAAATCTCGTGAAGTTGACAAAATGGCTCATAGAGCGCAGTATGAGCTGGTAAATAAGAGGCAATTACTTTGCTGAGTAGTTCTGTCCTGTTCTCCATTCTGCCTGAGAAATGGTTTCTCCTGCTCAGTCTAGCTTCATTTTGACCTGGCTGTTTCAGCCGCACAGAAACAAACTATTGCCTCATTGGAGGTGCAGACTCTGGGGAATTGGAGGTTGGAGGGTCCGGGTGACCAGGTACAGGTGGGGGTAGGGGGGAGGTCTATGATGGTGAAAATGGCCCACCACCCAGATCCTCCTGACCTCTGATCCCAGGCTTTCTAAGCAAAGTTGAAGGGAGATTATCTGAGCATTATGGTGGTCTTCGGAACCAGAACATGTCACCTGGGCTGCAGGTGAGAGAACTATTGGAGACCAGAGGGGATCTTTCAGAGAGCAGTGGGGCCGAGTTATTAATCATACTAAAAATATAGAATTTGGTACCACAAAATGATCAAGAAATGCTTTCTAATCGTCTACCATGTGAAATGCACTGATGGTGTAAGGAGGGGTGTAAAAGAGATGGAATATATCACACCTGTCTGAGAATTTCACAGTCTCTCAAGACTGGCATCCATGGATACAAGACCCCCCAGGACCAATTGTTAAATTACATGATCAGATGATGGATGTCGTGGGGGCTGTTTCTTGTCTCCCCATCAATCTCCACTTCCAGCCAGAATATTTAAAAATTGCAAGCTGAATCACATCCCTTCCCTGCTTCTTCTGACTTTTCTTAGGGTCAAGTTCAAATTCCTCAGCAAGGCACAAACTGGCCCTCGGCTGCCTGGGCTCCCTCACCTCATGCCATTTCCGGCCTTGTCACTGGCCCAGCAGAGTTCCCTCTCAGTGTCTGCAAGTATGCCTGTTCCCATCCCATCTCAGAGTGCTTGGACGTTCTGTGCCCTCTGCCGGGGGACTCCCTGTTACCTGCTCCTCACCAGGCCAAAGCCAACTCATCCTTTAGGATCTCTCCTGAAACATCACTTCCTCCTAACCCCCAGGTCCATCACAGGGTCTAGCACTTTTGCAGTGGCAGCACTTCCCTCATCTGAACTCACTTGGTGTGATTATTGATGAGGCCTAGGTCTCTTCTGGAATTTGGTGATCTCCATGAGGACGAGGGCAAGGACCGTGTCTGTCTTGTTCCCTGCTATCTCCCCAGCACCTAGCAGAGGGCCTGGCACACATTAGGTGCCCCATAAACAAGTGTTAAATGACTTGACATGAAAGGAGAGATTCCACCGGGTGGATGCAGTCGTTCCTTCAAAGCACTTTGTCTCTTCCACCACTAGGGCACTTGGTGTGTTGTCCTGAAGCAGCCTGTTTGTCTACCCTCACATGTCCATAAGCTTCTAGAGGGCAGGACTTAGGTCGGAATCATCTTTTCATCTTCAGAGCCCCGCACACATAAGAACTCAATGAAGGTTTGTTGGATAAAAGAAAGAATGAATGTGTACATGAATGGAAGGAGACTTACCTGGATTTTAAAGCACACTCGGGGGTGAGGGTGGACAAAATGTGAATGGAAGCATCAAAAATAGCTGTGGGAGTTGGAAGGTAAAACAAGATTAGGGTTAAAAAAAAAAAAAGAAACCTTAAATTAGAAAAATACCGTACAGTCAGCAGACACAGCGTGACAGGATGTACTGCTATTGCAGAGAAGTTCAGGGTAGGGTGGGGAGGTAGCTTGGAATTTCCCCAGCTGAACTTTATACCTTGAATGATGTCAATCTTTTAGCTTGCGGCTTACTTTAGGAGATTCATCCATTCAACAAATATTTATCAAGCAGCGACTTCATGCATTCTCAACGAGGTAATACTCCCAAAGGTGTGAAAATTGGCTCATGGGGGGTGAAAAGCTTTTTACTGTTCTTATGCACAAAGCACAGATATACATACAGTATATAAAAAGGTATTAAGAATGTCTGTGGTATTAAAATTTCATGATGGGGTGATTAGGAAAAAATGTTAAAAAAGACTCCTTCAGAGGGAGATAATGAAAAAAGGTTGGAAACCCTTTTATACCAGGTATGGTTCTGATCAAAGTGCCTTACCCCAGGGAGTGTTCATTTTTGTAGGGCAGACAGGCAATCAAGAATAAGTAACTCTAATTGTGAAAGACTAATAAATTCTATGAAGAAAAAAGCAAGGCAAGGAGATAGAGCCTTATGGGGTGAGTGGGCATGTCCATAGTTTTTTTAGGTAGGGTGGTGAGGGAAGCAGTCTCTAAGGAGGTAACATTTGAGTCTGGAAGAAGTGAGGGATGAATGATGTAAATATTCTGGGGAGGAGATTATAGGAAGAGGAGGTTGGTTGGACAGGAGTGGATGCGGGAGGGAAGGATGGTGGGAAATGGAGCTGGAGACAGAAACATGGACCAGATCACTCAAGGCCATGGTGGGTGGGAGGGGTTGGGTTTTGTTCTGAGTGTGATGGGAAGCCATTGGAAAACCTTAAGCAGGGTAGTGACATGCTCTGATTTACCTATCTCCAAGGTCCCTCTTGCTGCTGTAGGGGCAAGAGTGGAATCAGGATACCAATGAGGAGGCTGTTGCAGAAGTCTAGGTGGGAGATGATGGTGAGGGCGGTAGCCTGGATGTGGTGAAAAGAGGTTGGATTTGGAGTGTGCTATGAAGGTCGAGGTGCAAGACTTTCAGAGGGAAGAAGGGTGTGAAAGAGAGGAGTCAAATATTATGCCCAGGTTTTAGCCTGCATCATTGGGTGTGTGGGGGTTCCATTTCTTAAGCAGGAGTTGACTGTGGGAGGAGCACATCTTCCCGGGGACCAGCCTGGAGGGATAGCTTCCTTCTACCAGCTGCTGGCACCTCTTGCTGATTCCTGGCTTATTATGTATTAAATGTTGCCTTCTATGGTTACTCGTCTTTTGTCTCTATATCCTTGCTTTATCTAGTCTTTCTTTAGGGAAGAAACCATTCTTTTTTTACTTCCCCAAAAGGAAGGCAGTGGGGTAGCATAGTTAAAAGTGCTAGTTGTGTGTACTTTAATTGCTTGACTTCTCCTCCCCCATTTTTATTGGTGTGTGTGTGTGTGTGTGTGTGTGTGTGTGTGTGGCAGGGGAGGCCATAGTATCTACTTCCTAGGGTTTATGAGGGTGAAGTGAGATTTGCATATAAAGCGCCTTCTTTGGGTCTGGCACACAGCTGGCACTTGGTAAGTGCTGGTTACTATATTAAATGGCTCCTCCTTTCCCCTTAGATTTCTGTTATTGGAGTCAGCTGCACCTAAGTTAGAGCACTTTAGGGTGATGGTATCCCTTTCCCCCTTTCCATAAATTGGTTTTCCTTCATGTGAAAAGAAGAGGCAAGACTTACATAAGAAATGAAAGAGTGGAGACTCTCAACTGCTGTTATTTACTCAGTACTCAAAGAGCAGTTGGCAGTGTAAAATGCCATGTTGTGCTGAGGGCAATGGAGAAGCCATTACATGCCACCCAAGGAAAACAAATGCTCAGTGGGTCATTTTGGGCAGGTGGAATTGATGCCACAAGGTGAACAATAGAGGACTTTATATAATAATCTCTAAATTGTGTGGATCCAACCAGAATGAAAAAATGCCCAGAGCTTTGGCTTAGGGCCATGGATGAACAGGAGCACAAAGCCCGCTGTGGAACAAAAGGAATGAAAGGCATGAGCAGAGCACAGCAGTGGATACAAATGGACGTAAGTTTAAGCACAGGTGAAAATAAATGGCTGCCACTTTCCCTCTCTGCACTTGTGGCAGACTTTGTTAGTCAAGCACATCATTCTTTCCTGATTCTAATATAAAAATTAATATTTATTGGGTGTTTACTACACGCCAGGCACTGTGTTTGACATATATTATCACACTCTCCATAGCACCTCAGCAAGGTAATTCTATTATGATCCTCATAGTGCAGATGGAAAACAGGCTCAGAGAGGTCAGTAACCTGCCCAGGATCACTCAGCTGGCCAGTGGCAGAGTTGGGATTAGAACCCTGCAGCCTAACTCCAGAGTCTACTCTCCAATCACTCTGCCCAACTGCCTCCAGAGAAGCCCACCAGATGCTACCTTGGAATCCTTCCAAACCCAGCTTTCCAGGCAGCCACAACCAGGTAGTTGAAGTTGTCAAAAGAGATGAATTGTGTTTGTCTTACTTCTTAGCTGGTATAAGATTTTCGTTTCAGAATCATTCCCCTAGCAGCACCTTGCAACTGGAAAACCTAAGAAGTGGTTCTTTCCGTTTCGACATCTGGTAAATTAATTCCCAACTTGTTTTATTAAAACTGTGGGAGAAAAAAAAAAAA
>JAQZBX010023637.1:0-30697 GCA_029593785.1 Cabassous unicinctus
GAGAAACCAAAGCTGGGACCTCCCATGTGGTAGTTGGGCACCTAACTGCTTGAGGCACATGTGATTCTCTGGCTTCAATTTTAATATTAAAGAGTTTCTTCTTGGAAGTAGTCCTTGGTCACTGATAAGTCCTTTCTTGATGGAGGGCAGCAGTCCTCTAATTGTGGAGCTGTAGCTTTTCTATGTCTATTTAAAAGATTTCACAGTGCCATTCTGTATATAAGGCATGCTCTTCCCAATATATAATGCATTATGGAATAGGATGTGATCCTTTGCTGTAAACTGAATAGATCAGTCCCAAACCAGTGTGAATTTTAAGCCATTTTCATCACTCAATTTTATATTTTCACTTAGAGCAAACTCTGTTTGTTTCACCCACTGGTGAGGACAGTTGAATGGTAATGTGCCTAACAGTGAGATGCAGGTGTTGGTACAGGAACAATAAGGAAGTTTCAGAGAATTCAAACATAACTGGATTTGCCACACACATCATCAAAGAGAACTGGGGATGGAGAGTCTAAGGGCCAAGGGAAAAACTGATTTGATGACCTCACATCTAGGAATGGCAACTAACCCCCACACTCAAGATGAACAACCTCTATAAAACTTGCAGCTAAACAGCTAACAGATAGGGGAAAGGACATATTCATCCCAGGAAAGAGGGAGGTTGCCACAGAGGCCTGATTGTGGTTTCTGTTCAAGGAGATTAACCAACATAAGCTGGTTTTGAATCTTTCTCAGAAATCAATGGAAATTGAGGGATTCACCACAGTGGAAAGGTTTACCAAAAAGCATCATTATGGCCAGTCAGGAAAGTGTAGAAAGACAAGTCTTGTCCCCCATTTCTTTCCGAGTCATCTTCAATCTATTCTATGTCCCATTAGTGGCTCCCTGCTCCCTCTTTTGATAACTTAAAAAGGGAAAACTTAAACAGTTAGAAAAAATTGAACTAGAAATACAAGAAGAGTTGGGAAATAAACCACTAAGACCCCCTAAGGGACCAAGAAGGCTGCCAGAAGAACCCCATGAGAACTCAGCTATGAGAAACCCATTTGAAATGATATCTCATTTGGAGTCAAGGGAAAGCTCCAGCTACCCTCAAGGGGTCTCACTGTTGGGCCCACTGGGGACATGATGGGTGGGATAATCAATCAGAAAAGAAAACAGCTGGGGGACATGCCCCCAAAACATTAGCAAGGGGATGAATAATTAATAGCTTGAAAGATAACCCCACAAACTAAATCTTTCTCTGCCTGAAGGAGCCCACACCTACATCTTGGGATGCATAATCTGATATTTTCTCCCATTTCTATTCTCTTCTCCCATGTTTTCCATAAACTACTGACTTAACTAAACCAGAATATTCTTAAATTCTTTTACATAGCATACTCAGGAATTTAGAGAAATCCATCATCCTCCAACTTCCCCTGACTTCATGCCTAGGCATATTGTAAGTCCAAGTGATTTTCATAAATGATTGTCTTAGAAGTTTTCATCGGTCTATTTTAATGAAAGTACAGTGGATGCACTTTTTGCCTAATGCTTGTGAAATGGCTGTGCACTGGGGGCTGAGTGAGATCTATGGGAGTCGTGATCTGTGGAAGCAGCACTGCATGCAGCATTCACTAAATCCAGGTCATAGCTGAAATGTGGTGCCCCGATGACTGTCTTATTTGCAGTACGATTTCTCACAGTTGTTTTTGTTCTAATAGATACTTCACTGCCATATATTTGCCAGACAGGAGCTCTCCTTTCTTTCCAGTTTACAAGCAGAGGACTATACTTCATTGGAATGAGAAAATGAAAACCAAACAACAAATGAAACTATCTAAAATAATAAAGTAGAACCAAGATAACAGCTTAATAAGAGTTAAAGTAGATTTGTCCATTATCAAACTTTGGAGCTCTTCACATATGTCCATAAATTGCCTAATTTAATGTTGAAAAAGCTATTTCCTTTTTAGCTTTTCTTTGTCCATTCCCCAGGAGGGGAGCATTTGTGTTGTGGTGATTAAAGCTGCTCTAAGCAGTCATCTACAGGTTTTCACTTGAGTAAATAGCTAGTAGTAGAATTTCTGCATTATGTGCTAAGTATGTTGAACTTTAAAGAAATCACCTACTGTTTTCCAAAGTGGCTACACTATTGAATTCCCATCAGTAATGGATGAGTGTTCCATTGCTTTCCATACTTTTGAGTCGTTATCAAAACTTGAGCCATTATAATAGGTGTATAGTGGTACCTCATTGTGGTTTTGATTTTCATTTCCCTGATAACAAATGATGTTGAGCATACCTTGATGTGCTTACTTCTATCCATATATCTTCTTTGATTCAGTACTTCTTCAGATTTTTGTTCCTTTAAATTTCCTTTGAATATCATTATGTTTCAAGGGCTCTTCATATGTTCTGGACACAATCCTTTAACAGGTATGTTATTTACAAATATTTACTCCTAGTGAGTGATTTGTTTTTTTAATCTCTCAACAATGTCTTTCAAAGAAGAGAAGTTCTTCATTTTGAGGTCCAATTTGTTGATTTTTTCCTTTCATGGACTGAACTTTTGGTGACATGTATAATGGAGTACAATTCAGCAATGAAAGAGAATAAATTAGTGATGCACAATGATGTGGATGAGCCTCAATGGCATTAAGCTGAGTGAATGAAGCCAGAATCAAAAGGCTACACACTGTGCAATTCCATTTATGTGACCTTCTGGGAAAGGCAAAATTAAAGGGACAGAAAATAGATAACTTTTTGTCAGCAGGTGAGGGTGGGGGAGGTGTTGAATACAAAAGTGGGAGGGTTTCTTCGGTAATGCAACTATCCTGTAGCTTGGTTGTGGTGCTGGTTATGCAACTATATGTATTCGTTGAAATTGCAGAACTGTCCACTAAAATGGGTGGATTTTCCTGTATGCAGATGATGCTTTAATTTTTTTAAAAGCAAGTTTTTACATTGTTGACCTTCTCTTGCATTTTAGTTTCTTCAGAAGGAGTTCTAAAAATCATCCAAGACAGATGGAAAAGAAATTAAGAGTTTAAGAAAGGAATCATACAATCTTATCTCATAGCTGATAATACAGACCAGAAGCGTTTTTCAAGAGCAGGATAGAATCATGTGCTCCATGATGACTGGGATGGTGGGATGTGGGGTGCTCATCACTGTTTCCTAAAGCCCTTTCCTCTACCTCCTGTTCACAGTGTCAGATGGTCATTTTCAGTCTCCCTTGCAATGACAAAATCCTGCAGATGTTATGTATGTGACTTCCAAGCCTGGCTCATCCAAACCCCTTGTTATTCTCCACTCTTTCCCTTCTCCCCAAATCTGGGTGGCTGCAAAAGATCCAGCAAGAGCTATCAAGGCACTAGGGGATGGTGGAGCCACAAGGTGGAAGGAACTCATCAAGGGGATGGTGGCATGAGTAAGAAATGCACTTTTATTTTGTTTCACCAACTGAGATTTTTGAGACTTGTTTGTTTACAGTACTTTGTGATGGAGTTCCAATTAAAGGCCATGACAACTGACAGAAAGCAGGCCACCTTGGTACACAGGAGACAGGTGCCTCTAGTCTCAAGACACTGAGATAAGATCTGGTAGGAGCCTGGTGGAGAAACATCCTGAGCTTCAAAGAGAGTATTTAATATATGTCAGATAAAGATTTACATACCTGCTACATGCAGGTATGTAAAGAGAACTGAGCCATTAACCCTTAAAACTTCCTGACTTTAGTAAAGTGTAAACTGTCATGTATCTATTGCCTTTGCACATGGACATACATATTTTCTTTGTTCTAAATCTAAATAAAAGCCACAGTGTTTTATGCTGCAGCATTCTCCTCCCTTTGGATGGAGGATCCCCTGACCCTGGTTATTTCTTTCTCATCTCTTCTCTTTGTCTCATTTTCCTCACCTGCAGCATCATTTTCACAGACCCAGTTCCTGAACATCAACATTTGGTGCCCAAGATGGGGCCATGAAAATGCAATTTTTCTTTCAGTCAGTGCACAGCAGACCAAGGAGCTCCTGAAGAGTGGTTTTAAAGAAAAAGAAAACAGGAAGGTAAGTACATCCTTGGGATCATCAGGGTTATGGGCAATCAGCAGTCAAACTTTGAAGACTACTCTAAAGTTTTAAAAACTTTATTAAAAAGCACCGGTGTGGCTATTAAATCCTCACCTTTTGAGGAAATTTTTCTCTTGTACAGAAACTTTGCTATTGGTTTCAGTTGCAAAGGCAGGATACTTTAAACATGAAACAATGGAAGTTAGTAATGAAAGCTTTAAAAAGGGCTTATCAAAATGGAGAAATAATTCCCCTTCATGTATGGTCTTTGTGTAGTGTTATTTCTGTTGCTCTTGAACCATTACAATCAGATGAAAATGAATATATTAAACAAGATACTGCTATCACTGGATTGATAGCAGAAGAAGTAATGCTGATTTTAATGAAAATATATATGAAAAAATTCATAAACAGCCAAAAAACAGATAAACTCATGTCTAATAAAAGGGAGGAAAACAAAAAGGGAGTTTATGGAACTTTTCCAGTGGTTGTTATGCCATCAGCTCCAAAAGATTGCTGAGCCAAACTAGTGTGAGAGCTCCATCTAGCAGCAATAATAGATCAATACCAACTTGCGTGTGTATGACATGCTAGAAAGGGTTACACTGGACCAATGAATGCCATTCTACATATCATAAGAATGGCAGTCTCATTAATAAGTTGGGAAACTTATGGGGAAGAGACATTATACCAATGGAGAGTTTATTTAAATATTCCTCATGTTTCTGATACAGCTAAACATCTTATTACTCTGGCCCTTAAGCCTCTTCAAACAGAATCTCCTAAGCCCTCTGAAAATGCAGAGGGGGAGGATTCTGTCCCTGATGAGCTTGAGGAAGATTTACAATTGTATGAAAATGAATGTTCTGAAAGTGACCATCCAGAGCCTCCTACAGAGGCTTGTGTTGCCATGGTGACCATGAAGTGACCCCTAAGGCACTTTTCAAGCTATTAACAACCCTTCAGCTCCAGCTGCAGACCTTGATGTGCCTAAAGAGACTTCCCTTATCCCACCATTTGCCCCAGCATTTAACCCTCAGTCAAGTTCCCTAAACCTCTTTTTTGAGCCATCTTTAGATCCTCCTAAACCATCTGTGGAAATTTCTTTACCACAGACTGCACTCATGGAAAGCACAGCACAAGCAAGTAAATCAGGTGCTCCTGAAGCTTTGCAGCTTTTTTTGGGTCACAGAATCTGTTTTAACTGTGGAAAGGCTGGTCATTATCAAAAGGATTGTATAAAAGCAGCCCTCCTGAACAGCACTACCTGTTTGAAATTCACAATGGATTAATGTTAGTTCTGCCCCCACAGCTTTCAGATCTTCAGCAAACTTAAGTTCTGCCACCTAGGGAAGTGCCACTACCAAAAAATTAATACCTAAGAAACAAAATAAAGTCTATCTAGACAATTTGGGAGCAAAAAGGACTATTCCAAAGAATTTAGTAAGGTTAATATTATAAGGACCTAGCATTAGTTGAAGGGACATCACTATTCTGCCAAACAGTTAACTAAGTTAAGGAAAACATTCCAGCAGCAAATTTGTAAATCTCCTACTGCTTAGATAATGATAAGGCTGTGGAATGATAGAGGCTAATAAAATTAAACCACAGGAAAAGCAAGAAAACTTATCAATAGATTTTCCAGAAAAATTCTAAAAAGAAGTAAAATCAAAGATGTATGTTTCTATTGATGGGTTGCAACTTGTTTTGTGTTTGTCTGTTTGTTCAGTGTCAGTGTATATTTTGATACCCCCAGACAGTAATATTAAATTGATAAATGAAAATTATAAAATAGCTCTATTCAAATGGCCAGAAATTAAATAAGTGCTTAAATATGGGTATTAATGTAAAATAATAAAAATAGTTATCAAATTAAATCATTATTCTAACAAGTTTGTTTAATGTTGATGGTAATGAAGTGGAACACTTCATTCAGAGAGAAACTCAGCACCCAGACAATGTGGTTAAATGAGGAAACTTTATTACTGGCCAGCCGGGGCCCGCTTCAGCAGTATGGAGAGAAGGGACCCCGGCTTCCCGCGGTGGGTTTTTATAGGGAATTTTAGCAGGGTCAGCATGATTAAGCAACTTTTTTTGTGATCAGATACCAGATTAGTTAATTAAAACAAAGCATTAATTTTCTCGTGCCAGAAAGCGTGATGGGCAGCTTCAATTGTACACTTCAAATGCATCTGTTTTATCCATATCCAGCAGAGCAAGCTAGCAAGCAAGCAAGCAATCTTACAGAAGCTAATGTTTGCGGTTAGCATTGATGTTAAGGGGGTTTAAGTTAATCTTTACTATGGGTGGCTTTTGATCATTCTATGGTGGCATGATTGGTCAGGCCTGGATGCATGTCAGGCCTTAGGAATTTCTATTAGTGTTACCTTGTTTAAAAATCTCCATTACATTCTCCACTCCTGTTTTGCCATAGAATCAAATCATTGATTCAGTGTTGTTATTTAAAGGGGAATATGCATGTGCAATGATGCAGTGTGCAGTGCTATTAATTTTACTGCCTGGTGTTTTTTATACCAATTTGTACTTTTAGATTTTAGCTTTTTTCATTTTTATAACCTGTTCTGTAAAAGTGACAGACTTTCCTTAATTTTTCTTGAATGATTAACATAAAAGCAGCAGGTTTTCTTATGGTTACACAGAGGCCACTTTGTTTTAAAAACAGATCTAGTTCCACCTATTTTGTAGCACTGCCTCTGCTAGGGAGGATAGAGATTGCTCCAGGTGGTTAACAGATTTTTTAATATTTTTAAGCCAGAGTTAACTTGTGAGGTGAAAGCTTTAAAATTTTTTCCCTTGTAATTAGAGCGGCAGTGCCTATAGCAGCTGACCCTCTTATCTTAAGGCCAATGAGCATGGGAATAAGGATGAAAACTATTCATTTGTAGCTACCTAGGGCATTAAGATGTTTACATTTGCCTTTTCATGAGTACCAATACACTTCTGGGCTTATGGAACTCAGGAGTTTCAACCTGTGCTTTAAGAGTTTTTGATCAGTTTTTAAGAGAACATCCCTCCTGGGCCCTACTGGGTTAGGGGGCAGAGGTTTAAGAATTCCCCTCTGGATAGTGAAAGCAGTTTTAGGGTCACTACCAGTTATATATAATCGGAGGCCCCAAGTTTTACCTCTTTCTTATTCAATATTAAACTTATCCAGGATGTGAATAACCATGGGGTTCCTTGATCTTATGGCAGGGTTCCCTGGTTGGGTCCCCCTTTGCAGAGAGATGTCTGTGTTCCTAGATACCCAGGGGGCTATGGTTTCACAGCTCTAATGCCCAAAGTGATATTCTTTTAGGACATCACATTCCAGGGAACCCCCATCCAGACAGGCATAGAAGGCAGTTTTAGCTAATGCCTTTTTTAATGCTTGTGTGCTGCACCTAAAGTAAGACTTTTTGCCCCTACTGGTGGGTCGGCGGGGAGTGAACTTTTTGTTCTCCCCAAGTAGGGCACATAGATTAAAGGATATGATAGGGTTCTTACTAATGGGCTGGGTAGTATTCAGGACTTCCCCATCCCCAGTACGAATTGCATTCCACATATAGGTAGTTAACAGAACAGGGTGTCCTGAGCCCACAGAATTAACAACAGCATTATTCCCAGCTTTAAACTCACGTCCATTTTTAGTCTGACTTAATCTGACTAATTTTGACCTTTAAAGCCTTCTTGGTTTGGATGACAGTTTACTTATTAACGTCTGGTTCTTTGGCATCTTTTCAGGCAAGTTTCAAATGAGATGCATGTATCCAGTGTTTTTTTTTTCTTACAGCTTTCACAGCTGTAGGGGTTGTGAGGATCACCACATATGGGCCTGTCCAACAAGATTTAAGGGTTTCAGCTTGGAGTTTTTGTACCCAGACTAGATTTCCCAGTTGGGCCTGCAAAGAAGTAAAGTTAGTACCAGAAGGAGGAGGGTGCACAGATTGTACAGTTTTATTTACTGTTTTTCTAATTTGGTTGAAAATCTTTAGGGAGGAAAAGAGATACTGGTTGTTAAATTTAGTTATGGTTTCCAATCCTATTTTAGGCAATAGGGGTGGGGGTTTGCAGAACATAATTTTTTAAGACATTATACCTTGCACATACGAGGTACACCTAGCTTTTAGAAGGGCAAAGGGAAGGAGACTCACCCTGTTTTTGTCAGACTCCAAAGCCAACTTAGTTAATGCATCTTTCAAGGTGCGGTTTATCCTTTTTACCTGTCCCATGCTTTGGGGTCAAAACATACAATGTAATTTCCAATTTATTCCCAGAGCCTTAGCCAATTGCTGAGTCACTGCTGCCACAAAGCCTGGGCCACTGTTTGACCCCACTCTTAGGGGTAGCCTAAACCTTGGTATAACTTCAGATATTACTTTCTTAACCACAATGGCTGTCATTTCACCCTTGGTTGGATATGCATCTGTCCAACCTGAGAAAGTGTTTACCAGTACTAGGAGATATCTGTAACCATATTTGCCCGGTTTTAATTCTGTAAAGTCTATCTTCCAGTGTTCTCTGGGTTCCAGTCACCATAGCTTACTTCCTTCTGGAATTTTTATTGCTTTTTTAAATTTATTTTGGCACAGACTTACATCAGTTTGAGAGATTCTTGCTGATTTTAGACAAGTTTTGGAAGTAAAAGTTTCTTTGCAGTAGCTCAGTTAACCTGGTGCTTCTCATATGTGTGGCAGTGTGTAATTGTTTTGCTATCTGCCTTCCTGTTGTTTCTGGAAAGTTAATTTTACCATTTGGCAGAATGAGCCACCCTTCTTGTGCCCCTTGGGCACCCAGGTTTTCTTCCTTTAACCACCTTTTCTGGAGAATACCGGAATGCTGGCACCTCTTGAGTGGGGACAGCCAGGAACAGTCTGAGTGGGGTGACTGGCAGGAGGGCTGCTGCTTGCAATGCTTCATTTGCCAGCCAATTTCTTTTTGCCTGTGGAGAGTTTATTTTCTAATGTCCTTTACAATGCATGATAGCTACTAGTTTGGGAAGTCAAATGGCTTTTAAATGTCCTAGAATTTCTGTTCCATTTTTAATTTCATTTTCCCCCAGCAGTCAGGAACCCACATTTCTGGTAGAGAGCCCCATGTGTGTGGACGGTGGCAAATGTGTATCGGCTGTCAGTGTAGATATTGACAGTCTTGCCCTTAGCTGACCTTAATGCTTGGGTGAGAGCCACAAGTTCAGCTTTCTGTGCAGAAGTGCCATGACCCAACGATTGGGACCAAAGAATGACACAGGGCTCTACTACTGCCGTGTCAGCATACCAAACCCTGTCCTTGATGAAGCTATTATCTACATAGAGCTCATGGGGGGCCTCAGTGAATGGTAACACCTTCTGGGCCACCTCCATTAATTCAGAAAGTAATTTTCCATTAAACCCTTCCAAACTCTGCAACTTTTTCCGGATATCAGGAGCTGACTGTGTGACAAACGCTATATTAACTGCCCTGCAGTTTTCAGGAGGTTCAGGATCTATTGGAGCATAATTCAGATAGGTTTCCATTAATCTTTTAAAAAGCTCATTGGGCTTTTGGGTAGTTTTGCTTACCTTTGAAAGATTAGTAGGCTTCCGGGCAGTGGCTCAAAGGCCCTGCAAAAGAGTCTGGTGGAACCGCTTGAGAGCCTCCTTACCTTGGTCTGAGTTGTAGTTCCACTTGGGGTGAGTAGAAGGAAAAACCCTTTAATACATGCAGGATCCATAGTAGGCAGGCCGTCATGGCTTAAAACTGCCTTTATTGCCTCCCTTCGGATCTTGTCTCTCTCTTCAGAGGTGAATAGGACCTGCAATAGCTGATGACAATCATCCCAAGTGGAAATGAAAGAATATTGTTTTTAAGAGGATGATCAGCAGCCCTTGGGGATTTTTAGAAAATAGAGGGCTCTGGTGCTTCCAATTGTACAGATTAGTGGAGGAGAAGGGGGCATATACCATAAATGGGAGTTTATCATCCCCTACCCCAGGGTCTTTCTGATGCAAGGGCAGAAGGGGCACTCCACTTTGTTTTTTGGTGCCTGATATGGTGTCCCCTTTTGAGTATGGGGAGGGCTAACCAGGGGGGTTTTCTCTAAGGTGGGGAGCAGGGGATAGAGGGGTTCAGGAGAGGTGGTTGAGGGTGCAGGGGCGATAGAAGACTCTGGGGTTGGGGATGGTACAGGGGAGGTTCTTCTACTGGCTTTTCCAGTTCTCCTTGGAGTACGGTGGTTTCTGGGCCTTTAGTGTGGGGTTTCAAGGGGGAGTTGAGTTGCAGGCTGGACTGCACAACCTGCAAGACAAGATTTCAGTCCTTCTGGGGTATCATTTAACAGTTTGATCCACACATTGATGTATGGTATTTGGTCCAGGTGGCTGGGCTCCCTGTAAATTATTTTCTGGACTCTGCAGGCAGTTGGTAAGTCAATGGTTCCTTCAGAGGGCCACCCTACTTTGAAAGCTAGCCATTCCAATTCACAGAGCATTCGGAGAGTCCCAGGGTTGACCTTGGCTCCATATCTGGCCGCTGCCTTTTTGACCCCCCTGAAAATCCTTAAGAAAGCTGTTAAGGGGTGTCACAGGACAAGAAGAAGCAGACTGACCCATAGTGATTAGTAAGATGGAAAATAAGACAGAGACTTAACAAGCAGGACACCAGAAGACAACTCACCACACACTTAACACTTAACACACCTATGTAATCTACCCCCTGTAGACTACCCAGTGGCCATAGGTAACATCTCACCATCTGGCCTGGCTGAGAGATTTGAGCTGTGTCCAGTAACCCTGCAGCCCCCGCTGGATCTAGACTCACCAGGACAGACCAGGCGGTTCCTCAAACCGAATTGCCAAATTTCTCTCAGAGTGTCTTTGCCAGACTGAGGTGTTTCTGGGGCTGAGGAACGTCACTCAGAGGCCTTCCCCTGGAATCCTTCAGTGTGGCCAGCTCTGCTCAATCCTGCTGGGGCCTCCAAAATGAAGTGGAACACTTCATTCAGAGAGAAATTCAGCACCCAGACAATGTGGTTAAATGAGGAACCTTTATTACCGGCCAGCCGGGGCCCCCTCCAGCAGTATGGAGAGAAACAACCCTGGCTTCCCGCGGTGGGTTTTTATAGGGAATTTTAGCAGGGTCAGCATGATTAAGCAACTTTTTTTGTGCTCAGATACCAGATTAGTTAATTAAAACAAAGCATCAATTTTCTCGTGCCAGAAAGCATGATGGGCAGCTTCAATTGTACACTTCAAATGCATATCTGTTTTATCCATATCCAGCAGAGCAAGCAAGCAAGCAAACAATCTTACAAAAGCTAATGTTTCTGGTTAGCATCGGTGTTAAGGGTGTGTGGGTTAATCTTTACTACGGGTGGCTTTTGATCATTCTATGGTGGTATGATTGGTCAGGTCTGGATGCATGTCTGTGGTATTGTCCAAGCAAGTTTTAAGGGCCTTAGGAATTTCTATCAGTGTTACCCTGTTTAAAAATCTCCATTACAGTAATTGTATGTTGTCAGAAGTTTGCTTGGAAATGGTTTCCAAAATCATTGTGGTAACTTAAGTATGGAAGGTATGTAGAATGTAATTTTATTTTTAAAGAAAAGAAAGAATTTTATCCTAAGATAAAATGACTAGTTATTAAAACAAAGTTAAAGTTTTATTCTTTCTCAAAGTTTCTCAAGTCATTTATCTGTTTTAATAAAAGTTTACACAAAGTTTTCTCCTGAATAATCAGTATGCAAAAAAGAAAGTCTGTTTTATCAAAGTAGCTTTGTATACTTTAACCTTATTGTTTCCTTGGAGAAACAAGTTTTATCACTTTTAAAAGAACATAATGTTTAAACCTGCTTTCTCAAAAAGTAGCTTTTTATTTCAAACTGTTACAAATGATTTGGACTGTTACCTAGAGAAAGATAAAATACTAAAAATAGTTAAGTTCATGTGATATATTATAAATTGAATGAAGTATTTAAAACTGTTGTACAATTTTAAAAAATTTTTCTAACCTTATAACAATTAAAGTTGTATGAATAAAATGTTCATATGAATACTTTAAGTGTATAAAATTCCTGAAAATTTAATAATGTTTCAATATAGTATTAAAGTATAATGTTATTAATCATAATTTTAATTATTTTAAAATATAATATTTGTCATAAAATCTACCTCTCTGCCTAAAAATCAAAAGGGAGATGCTTTAACTTAAGTTTATCTGATTTACTCCACCTCTGCTAAAGAAAACCAACTCTATAACTACAGAAATAAAGCAGCCATTAGGAGCTGCCAGGGGTAGTGCATAACAGTAAATTATAGCAAATTAAAACACCACTGCAGTATGCAGCAGTCACAAGTATTACCAGTTTGTTAAAAAAAATAAATCTTCTTTAAACAAGTTAAGCCAGCCCACATTCCCCTTTCTGTAATATAGCCAACAATAAATTAAGTTTATATTCAACATTGTGAGCTATAGCCCCAATTCTAGTTATAATGTTAGCAACCAAACCAATGCAAGTATTAAAATTACAACTTAATGTGTTACCCCAAAGCCTAAATAGGAAATAATAATTTGTTTTTACCTATGCCTCAAACTATACAAAATAAAAAAATTAAGGTCATTCTAATCATGCTACTAAAAATCTTACATGCATAAAAAATAAAAGTTTATTCATTGGATGTCTGCTGGTTAAAAGTTTTATTAGTTTTTGTTGTTATATAATGTACTGTAGTTATGAATTATGTATAACATATTTAAATAATAATCAAAACTTTAATGCACTACAGTGCATACTTAAGTAATTTATTAACTTGTATGTTACATATAAATGTATTTTATTATATGTATATGTAAATCTTAGCATTTTTCATATTTCAGGAAAAATAAGGGAAACTAAAATAGTAAGCACATCAAGGATGCTTTGTAACAATTTAAAAAAGATAAAGTACATTTCAAAAGATGTTGTATTTCTCCCTGGAGAAGCTGGCCACTCTCCCAGGGACTGATGCATTAACCTTAAAATATACTGCACAAGGAGTGTTGTGTTCCTTCCTGGGGAGGCTGGCCCCTTCTTCAGGAATTAGCAAAATACTCATAAGTTGGCATCTCTAGTATCAAATTCATTAATCCTAAAAACAATCAACCAAAACTCTAGTATCAGGTGCTAATTCAACACTTCCCAGCTAAAAACTAAATATTGGTGAGTATATATATACATAAAACTGCTCTATTTATCTGTCATTGTATAACATTTTTCAATATTAACAAACTTTTAATTGATTATGTTATTCATGTTTCTCACTCTAATTGTCAGTATAAGCTTATTAAACTAAATATACATGTTAACACTTAACTTGTATCTATCCAGGACTCTAGCCAACAATAAGCCAAGTATATCATTGTATTCGCTGGTTTGGTAAGCATGTGACTGTATGCATACATATTATAAATGATTGGAATATAACAGTTAAACCCCTGTTTATAAACAAATCTTCACTTACTTTATATTTTTTCAATTAACAAAAATATATTAACTAAATATCAATAAAAGGTCCTGCCACAAGAAATGTTCAATACACGCAAGATGTGTGAATATTATATCTTTAAGTCTTTATGTCTTACTCATTCTGCCTTCCCACAAGTATATATTTACCCTCATTGCAGCCCCCTCAAAAACCCTTTTAACACAACTCTATAAACATTTCCAACATTCTCTTACCCAAGCAAATAATTCCAAGGGTCAAACTATTGTAGAAAAAAGTAATCAATTACTGAAATTAATGTTGCAAAAACAAAAAGGGGGAGATGGAGGAGAATCTGCTAAAGACAAACTTTGTAAGGCATTGCTTACCTTAAATTTTCTTAATAAACAACAGATTTCTAATACCACAGCAGCAGTAAGACAATGGGAGGTTAATAAAAAGAATGAAAATGAAAAAATTTGGACAACTTATATATTGGAAAAATGAAACAACCATTAAATGGGAAAAAGGAGAGGTAAAAATTTGGGCCCAAGGTTTTGCTTTTATCATTACAGTAGCAGGAGAAAGCAGTGGATCCCCTTCAGAAGAATCAAGCCTAGAGTTGAAGATGCTGCCAAAATTTAAACTATGGACATGGTGGATTCATGTCAGATTAATTATAGGTAAATTATTAGGTCAAGGTAAGATACCATAGCATAATTACACTTATTGGGCATACATAACCAACCCACCTCTTTTAGAGCTGTTAACCTGGGATGATGAGTCTTATCCAATATATCTTAATCAATCTCACCATTTTCCAGGACCTATAGACATATGGCTACCCTTAAAGCCAAAAGAAGAAGGGAAATTTATAGGAAATTTAACTTTACCTTTTATACACCGGTGTCTTTTTATTGGATATGGTTCCGTATGCATGCAACATAAAAATCACAGTGTAGTTTTAACAGAGAAAAATCAAACTCAAATTTATATTCTCATTTTTCCTTCTTTGCCATATAAATCAGAAAATATGGTAAATCTTACATGTCCCTGTCAAAACAGATTACTTAATGACAAATGGCATGTATATCATGGTTTTTCAAGAGTTGTGTTGTTTAATGATTCCTATGGAATTGTAAAGGATTGGGCCCTTATAGGAATGCCGAAGCATATTAAAAACACAATCACATCTTGGATCATTAATAATTCAACCATAATCACTAATGACAGTAATTCTTATTTCTGGAATTTTGGTAATATGGCATTTATTAACAGCTCAATAAATTGGAAAAATTAAGGAAGATATATCCCACAACCATGGGACAGTAAACTTAATGAAACCCAAAATTATTTGTGGAAATTATTTTTGGGAACTGCCCCAATTTTTGAATGGCAAGGCAGTAAAACTAATATTGCTAGTTTGAAAAGAAAATCAACTCAATTTCTTACAGTATGTGTATGAGATCCTATAGTTTTTATCATTGGAAAAGTAACTTTTGATGAAAGGAAAGTTAGCTTCTCCAATTGCTCTTTATTTACATGTCTTAAGAATTCATATTTGCAGGAAAATCAAACTCTTTTTATAGTAAGAAGAAGAAAAGGACTATGGTTACCAGTTCAGATGACCAGACATTGGCAGCAGTCTCCAGAATCCCAGTTGCTGTGGCATTTCCTTGATGATTATTTAAAAAGAACTAAAAGACTGATTGGACTTTTAATAGCAGGAGTTTGGGGACTGCTTGGCATCATAACCACTGCAGCAATTGCTGGAATAACCCTGCATCAAGGAGTCCAGAATCAACAATATGTTAAGGACTGGCATAAAAATACAAGCAAAATGTGGCATAGCCAGTCTCACATTGATATGGAACTGAATAATTGTATGAATGATCTTGAAACAACTATTATACATTTGGGTAATCAAATCTATAATTTAAAATTGTTAAGAGTTCTAAAATATGATTGGAATGAAAGTTCTTTTTGTATTACCCCTTTGCCTTATAATAATAGTGAGCATGATTGGGAAGAAGTAAGAAATCATTTGATTGGATATAAGCATCATATTTCTTTAGATATTTTAGAATTGCAAAAGAAAGCATTGATCATGTCTCAAAATGATTTGAAAGAAACCCCTGGTGCAGAATTTTGGAATGAATTGTCTGAAAATTTAAATACTATCAATCTGTTTCACTGGTGGAAACAAAAAACAGTTCAAATATCATTTTGGATTGGACTAAGAATTATTGTTATATGCATTTTAATTGTTTGTATTTTCAAGGGTAGGCTAATGACATATATTCATAGAAAAAATGAAAAATTAGATCAGATAAGTGCATTTATGTTAAGAAACTTAGCCAGGAAAAACTAATTTTACATTATTTGTAGTAGTAAGTAGTATACTAATAATGACTTGATTTTAATACTAATTAACTGCACAAAAATATACAATTAAGGACCCTGAAAATGTATAAATGAAATTGCCTTCCATGTAAGAGCTCAAAAGCTTGACTGGTAGTCAATGATGGGTAAGATTCTCAGAGGAGGACAACCTAAGACAGGAACGGTCACAAGAGCCTATGGAAGAAAATTGTGACAGGAGGTCACCTTGTATAAGCTTATATACTGGTTCCTGTCTTCACTGAAAAATTTTAATTAATAAAAAGGGGGAAATGATGGAATTTCAATTAAAGGCCATGACAACTGACAGAAAGCAGGCCACCTTGGTACATAGGAAACAGGCGCCTCTAGTCTCAAGACACTGAGATAAGATCTGGTAGGAGCCTGGTGGAGAAACATCCTGAGCTTCAAAGAGACTATCTGGTATATGTCAGATATAGATTTACAAGGTCTGCTACATGTAGGAATGTAAAGAGAACTGAGCCATTAACCCTTAAAACTTGCTGACTTTAGTAAAGTGTAAACTGTCATGTATCTATTGCCTTTGCACATGTGCACATGTATTTTCTTTGTTCTAAAGCTAAATAAAAGCCACAGTGTTTTATGCAGCAGCATTCTCCTCCCTTTGGATGGAGGGTCCCCTGACCCCAGTTATTTCTTTCTCATCTCTTCTTGTTGTCTCACTTTTTTCTCATCCACGGCACCATTTTCATGGACCCAGTTCCTGAACATCAACAACTTTGTGGTACTTATCCTAATCCAAAGAGTGTATTTGTATTTCCTTGCCTGCTTGGACATATTAAAATATTGGGATTCTTGGTAAGAATAATAATGAGATGGTAAATACATGAGGATGGAGAGTCTTCAGAAATTTTTTATGGGCTGTTTTTGGTTGGAATTTTTTGAGGGTGTATTTTGACCTATGACTTTTAGGAACACATTTGCACTTTCATTTGGGCTGCATTGTTACAAGTTATCTGTTTCATTTATTCATTAATGGGGAGATTTATTAGAAATGTTGCACTTATGGTAGATGTTTTTCTTTATCGCCTTGTATTTCTATTATTTTTGCATTAAACTGATTGAGGTGATAATTGCATATAATTATGGAATTTTTAACTCATTCATGTGTATAGAACTTTTTGTCATTTTGAATTGACTTTTTCCTATTAAAGCTCCTGGTTTATAAACAAATTATTGGGTGTTACTGGAATTATGCATGCTTTTTTTTGTTTGGTATTTCCTTAGCATATAAACTTGTTGTTGTTGTTGTTGTTTTGCTTTCATACATCCTTTTTGTTATATTTTAAACATATTGCCTATAAACAAGACATAGCTGGATATAAAAAGCACAGTTTGCAATTTTCTTCCTTTTAAAATTGGAACATTTTAAATTTAAAATAATTAATTACAATAATTATTGTAACTACTAATATATTTGGATTTATCTCTATCATTTCACTTTGTGATCTTTATGTACCTCAATCTTTCTTGTTCTTTCTAATTAATTTAATTTGAGTGTTTGGTTTCATTCTATTTTTTATTTTGTAAATCATATCTATTTCTATGCTCTCTGTTTCTCCCTAGAGATTTTAAGCTGCATATTTATCTTGTCAAATACCAATGCTAATAAATATCTTTTTTCTCTTCTCGTGTAATTCAAGGATCTGGATACAAATAACCCTTATCTCTGCTTATATACTGTGGCAGAGGCTGCTGCTTGTTCATTGAAAATCCATTTTCTATCCTATTTTAAATTTTTAAATTTTTTTTATTGTGGGTAAATATCAAATTTTTCACAATACATACCAATATTTGTAAAATGATATATAAATATATAGGCATATATGTGCATTTGTGTACATAAATGTTATTTGTTATATATATAGATATATATTTTTTAAAGGTGCTTAAATTACCTAAATATTACTCAGAAGTTACAGGGATTCCCATGTTCCCCACCACCCACACCTCCAACAACATCCCACACCACCATTCTTCATCCGTGTGGAACAACACCCGCAATGGATATACACATCCTGGGGCCTTGCCACTGAGCAGAGACCACAGTTCACATCACAGACCACACTGTCTCCCACCCAGTTCTGCGTGGTATATTCTGATGGAAAATGGCCTACATCCGTCGCTCTAAATTGTAAACCATACTGTAAACCACTGAAAAATTTTAGTTGCTATATTTTACTATTTTCTATCCTTTTTAGATGCAGTCTTAAACTACATTTGCAAGTCTTCCTTATAATTAGTTATAATGAGGTGACAGAGAACTGATACATTCCATCTCCAGGCCTGGCTTATAAAAACTTACCATGCTTGTTATATAGTTTAGCTTTATTATTTTTAATTCTCTAAGATATTATTATGATTTTTAACATTCAATATTTGTTTGCATTTACCTCCATAGTTTACACTTTTTTGTTCATCATTTATTTCATCTCATACCTTCCTGTTAGGATCTTGTTTCTTTTTCCTGAAGTACATCCTTTAGATGGTCTTAGAAAAATCTGCAAACATAAATGTCAAATATTCTCAATTTTTTGTTTATCTAAATATTTTTTCTCTTGAACAAAATTTTTGTTTCTCATTCAAAAAAAATAGTAAAGTGTTTTAAAAAGAAATGTAAGCTGTCTTCAAAAAAAACCACAGAATTTTGTTGAAAGCAAAGACAAAGAAAAAGGAAAGTGTAACATTTTATGAATTGGAAGACTGAATAGTGTTCAGATATAAATTCCTTCCAAGTTGATCTATAGATTCAGTGTAATCCCAATGTAAATTCTGGCAGGACTTTTGGTAGAAATATGTAAGGTGATTAAGCTGAGTCTAAAATTATGTGGAAATACAAATGACCTAGAATGTTTAACACAATTTAAAAAAGAAAAACAAATTTGGAGGATATATATGACCTGAGTTCAAGATTTACTAAAGAGCTAAATTAATAAAAAACACAATATGTTTTTGCTGAAAGAGTAGACATATAGATCAATAGTTCAGAAATAGAGTTAAACCTGTATGGAAAACTGATTTTCAAAAAAGCTGTGAAACCAAGTTATTAGGGAAAGGAACATCATTTCATAATGTTGCTGAAATAACTATATATCCATATGGAAAAATGAACATCAAACTTTACTTCACTCTAAACACAAAGTTTAACTTGAAATGCAATAGAGAGCCAAATATAAACATTAAAAGTATAAAACATAAAGAAGAAAACAAATGATAAAATCTTTCTGAATTGTTGACACAATAGATGAGATTAAAGGCATATCATAATGGAATTGATTTGGTTGAGGACAGAATTAGTGAATTAGATGGCAGAGCATTTGAACTGGAAAAGACAGAAGAACAGAAAGAGAAAAGAATGGAAAATTTGAATTTTGGGTTTCA
This sequence comes from Cabassous unicinctus, assembly GCA_029593785.1. Taxonomy (NCBI): domain Eukaryota; kingdom Metazoa; phylum Chordata; class Mammalia; order Cingulata; family Chlamyphoridae; genus Cabassous; species Cabassous unicinctus. The sequence goes on from JAQZBX010023637.1 coordinate 19,298, forward strand.
GGGAATTGTAAGATAGTGTGAAACACACAAACATATGCATTATAGAATCCAAGAAGGAGAAGAGAATGGAAAAGGACAGAAAGAATTTTTAACAAAATAATGACTGAAAATTTTCCAATCCATATGAAAAACATGAATATCAATATTCCAGAATTTAAACAGAAGAAATTTGAATAGATTTACTCTGTGACATAAACCATTCAGAAAATCAAATACCAGACATAAAGATAGGTTTCTAATAGTAAGAAGAAAAAAGCAATGTATCACTTATATGGGAGCCTTAATAAGTCTAATTTCTGATGTTACATCAGAAACCATGGAGCTAAGAAGACAGTATGTATAATATATTTAAGGTATTGATAGAAGAAACTGTAAGCCAAGAATTCTGTGTCCAGTAAAACTATCCTTCAACAATGTTTAAAGTCTTCACAAATAAAAACAGAGTTTGTCACCAAGAGACTGTTTCTACAAAAGATACTGCAGGGTATGTTACAATCTGAAAGGAAATCACAAAGATGAAAAGCTTGGAGAAGAGTGTAGTAATGAAGATAATAAATAAGGAAAGCTGGAAGGGTTAAAAGACAGAAAAGAGATATGAAAACAGAAAGCTAAGGGATAAAATGTACAAGGTAAGTAATGTCTATACAGTAATAACATTGAGTATTAATGGATTGAACTCCTCAATCAAAAGACATAGAATGACAGAATGGGAAAAAAATTATAAGCCATCTCTTTGTTGACTACAACAGACTCGCTTACTTTTAGGTTTTTTAAAAAGAGGCTCTCAGGATTGAACAATGACCTCATATAAGGGAAGCAGGTGCTCAACCAATGAGTTACACACACTCTCCAAGAGACTCACTTTATATTTTAACTTCTTAATTTTATTTTTTATACATTAAAAAATTTTAAAGATACTTAGATGACATGAATTTTACATATAAAATATAGGGGATGCCCTATCCCTCCTACACTTTCCCACATGAACATCTTTTGTTAGTGTGGTGCATTTGTTACAATTCATGTACACATATTGGAGTATTGCCACTAAGTGTGGATTACAGTTTACATTATAGTTTACACTCTCTCCCACACAACTTTATAAGCTATGACAATCTATATAATGACCTGTATCTGTCATTGCAACATAATTCAGGACAGTTCCAATGTCCTGAAAATGCCACCATATTACACTTATATTTCCCTCTCCTTTGCCTCAGAATCTCCTGTGGCCACTGGCTCCACATCAATGATAAAAGTTCTTCCATTGCTAGAATAACAATAAGTCTATAGTAGAATAACAGTAAGTCTATTCTAGTCCATCTTTCATTCCCCATTCCTGAAGATTCTCAGATGGTGATGCTCACTCCAAATCTAATGCAGAGGTGGCTTAGATACCATGGGGTAGATGGATTGGACTATCTTGCTTGCAGTTGCAGACACTCTCTGTTCCTTGGGATGTTTGTTTTTCATTATCATCACCTTGTTATTTGTCCTGTGTGATTCCAATGAATTGGAGAGTAGATGTTGCAAATCTGTTGTGATTCAGGGACCAACTGGCACATGAAGTGCCCAAGGATTTATGTCTCTTGGACATAAACTTATCAACTCTATTACTAATTATAGGTTCAAATAGAAGAGGCAGAAAAGCCATGCATAGGGAGACCAGAACTGAGTGCAACTCTGTAAGACTAGGGAGCATAAATACCAAAGTTGGGCCAAATGGCAGGGTGCCAAACACCTGAGATGTTTTCCTGCCTATAGTGTCTAGATGTCTACTGAGCCTTCAGGAATCCCACTATTTGCAGCAATATTTTCTGTGGCAGTCAATGAGATCCTGCTGAGACTTGCATAAGCATAACCTCTGGAATGACCTCCTGACACAGTTTGAAATCTTTTAGCCATACAAACTCATTTGTATTACCCTTCCTCCTTTTGGGCAAGGTCTTTTTCCAGTCACATTGCCAGTTGGCACTTGGTAGTAATCCCTTGGACCCAGGGAGTCTCATCCCTGGGAGTCATGTCCCATGTCAGTGGGAAGGTAATACCATATATATGCTAAGCTTCACTCAGAGAGAGGCCACATTTGAGCAACAAGGAGGCTCTCAGGAGGCAAACCTTAGGAACCCCATAACAATAGGTTAATTTTCAATTTCAGAGCAAAGACTCATAAGGCTAGTCATCAATATTAAGGGCCCATCAGTGGATGATCCTCCCTTCCCAGTCACTGCCGCTGCACTGGGGAGACTGTTGCTGTTGCCTTAGAGAATGTGGCAGAGCTCTCCAGGATGGGAGTTCAGTATTCTCTCATTTATTGACTGATTCTCCACCCAATGTGACAATGCACCATGAACATTTGAACATTTTTTGTATACCTTATATTTATGCTCAGGTGAGCTTCCTCCCATGCATCGCCATCCCTGACACCCCACACCAATGATCCTCCTCCACCCCAGTTGTAACCCATTTGTGATCCAAAGCTTTTTCAATGATGAAGCCATTACAATAGGATCTCATAGAATTCCAAAGTGGATATCACCCCAAATAGTAGGACTCCATAGGGCTCTGGAGACACCCAGGTCCTATGTCAGGGTGGATTGCTACAGAGTTGAGTGCCTTACCAGTGGGCCCTACTTGGGAGTTGGTGCTCCTGAGAGTGACAGTGTTGGACTCAACTATGTCTTCCCTGCACATGACTCATCTGTCCCTTCTATTCAAACCTATACTTGGAGTTGGACTTTGTATGTGTACCTCCAGAGACTTAAGTCTTTGGGCTTTCCATGTGCCAGTTGGGCCCAGAACCTCATTCGAGCAGCAACTCCTACTCTACAGATCATTGGACTCACCCAGGACAACTGGCGAGGAGATGATGATGGGCAATGGTCATCCCAGGGAATGGACAGAGTCTGCAGCTGCAGGCAGGATAATCCCATCCATCTTCACCATGGGATATAAACCCCCTTTCACCTGGAGGTGGAGTGGACATCACCATCACAGAATCCTCAGGATGGGGGGAAGACCTACAGACTAGAGTGGACTTACTGGTATTCTGCTATAGACATATTGTGATTCAGGAAATGGAAGATATTACAACATTGATGTGGAGCCAGTGGCCACTGGAGGCCCTGAGGGCAGGTAGAGGGAATAGCAGTTGTAATACAAGGGATTTTTTGTGAATTTGGAATTGTCCTGAGTGACATTGCAATGACAGATATAGGCCATTTTGCATCAGCACATAACATGCAGAACTGTGTGGGAGGGAGTGTGGTCTACAATGTGAACTATTGTCCATCTTTAATGCAAAGCCCCAGGTTACATTTATCAATTGCAATTAATGTGGCACACTAATTAAGGATGTGTATGTGGGAGGTTTTGGGAGGTATGGGAGGTGGGGCATATGGGAATCCCTATATTTTTTGTGTAACATTTATATAATCTAAGTATCTTTTAAAAATGAAAAATAAAATTAACGTCAAAAAGTCATAAGTACAAAGGAATAACAATAAAAAAGCAGAATAATTAAACAAGAAACAAAAAGTAGAAAAATATATAGAATGAATTAAAAGGCTGAAATGATGAGAAGAGAGGAAAAGTAAAAAGATAGGGGAAAAAAGAGAGAGGAATTTAAAAAATTGAAGGCCAAATAACAAAAGGTGAAATGAAAGAAAACAAAAGTAGAAGATAGGAAAATGGAGGAAATAGAAGAAATAAAGTACATAGAAAAAATAGATAAAAGAAAAAAGGAAACAAAGAAAGGGGAAATGCAACAAACAGGACACACACAGAGACAACAAGAAGAGAAAAAACAGTCTTCTTTCTTAGGTCCCTAAGAAGCTTCTCTGGCTGCCAGTGTTCATCAATCAATCATCCTGCAGCCTGCCCTCTGCAGATGATGTACTGCATATTAGCAAGTAAAATAAGGGGAAGAAAAAAGGAAACTTTAAAAAACAAAAAATAACAGATCCAAGAAAACCTAAAACAAAACAAAATAAAAATAATTCTATGTTTCTTATTATAAGGTATCAGCTGGTTACCTGATAACTTGATGCATCACTCACTGGATCACTTCTCTAAGTAGACCTGGGAATCAACACAACAACCTCATAAAAGGAAGGAATTCCTCCACTGAACTAAACTGGCTCCACAGGTTAACTAGGCTTCAAAAACTTATCTGGCTCTATCTACCCCCTTTCTCTCAGGTGGGATAGACTTCTAACAGTTTGCCAGAGCCTTCCCCATTAGATACCCATCTCTGTCCCCTCTCTAATCCCATTCCTTTCTCTCCCTGGCTGGCTGGTGAGTGACAGCCTGCCTGAGCAGATACCCCCTCCCCTCTTCCTGTCAAGTTGGGACCCCTTCCACAACTCAAAGGGTGTTCCTCTGGCCAAATTCATGGCAAAGAAACAACTCTCTGTCAGACTCCTTTTCCTCCCAGTGAACACTACCTCCCACTCTGTTAGCAGCAGTGAGCCTTGGGCTCCATTAAGACCACTTGACCTGAGGCAGGGGCACAGGTGCTGTTTCCAGCCACAAGTGTGAGCAAATTGTCATTTTCCTTGGGCTTCTTTATCTGTCCAATTCCCTCCTGGATGATGCAGAACACTTCTGGTTCTATATACATTCAAAGCAACTCCTTGGACAGATCCTCACCATTTCTGTGCTTCTTTCTGTGAGAGAGTTGGGCTCTGCCTACCTACCTCAATTACATTTTTCCCAGATGTCTGATACTGTCTTTACTTGCAAGGACACAACCATGCTGGAAGGGAAATGTTGCAAAAAGCTATTCCATGCAAATAGTAATCAAGCAAGATTTGAAGTAGTAATGCTAATATAAGACAAAATAGATTTTAAATGAAAAACTCTTATAATGGATAAGGAAGGTCACTATATATTAATAAATGGGATATGTCACCAAGATGAAATAAAAATGGTGAATATTTATGCACCTAACTTAGGTGCCCCAAAATACTTGAGGCAAACACTGGCAAAATGGGAGGAAAAAATTGATGTCTCTACAATAAATGTTGGAGAATTTAACACACTACTCTCAGCATTGGATAGAACATCTGGTCAGAGGATAAATAAGGAAACAGAGTTTGAATAATATGATAAATGAACTAGAGCATACATTTATAGAACATTATACTACAAAACAACATGATATACATTCTTCCTAAGTTCTCATTGACCTTTCTCCAGGGTAGAACTTTTATGTGGACATAAGTTAGATATCAATAAATTTAATAGATTGAATTTAAAGAAAGCATCCTGATCATAATGGTTTTAAGTTGGAAATTAGTAACAGGTAGAAGAAGGGAAAATTCAAAAATATATGTAGATTAAACAATACACTCTTAAATAATCAGTGATTCAGAGAAGAAATTGCAAGCAAAATCAGTAAATATCTTAAAGTGAATGAAAACAAAGACACAACATATAAAAACTTATGGCCATGGAGCAGATGTAGCTCAAGTATTTCAGCATCTGCTTTCAAAGTATGATGTCCTTGGTTCAATCCCCTGTGCCTACTAAAAACCTCATGGCAGTACTAAGAATGAAACTTTCAGCCTTCAGGGCTTACTTTAAAAAAGAAGAGCTAAAAATAAAGAGCTAACTGCACATCTGGAGGAACTAGAAAAAAGGCTGCAAACAAACCCAAAAGCAAGCAGAAGAAATGAAACAATAAAGATTAGAAAAGGAATAAATAAAATGGGTAATAAAAAGAGACAAAAGAGAAAATGAACAGAATAAAAAGTTGGTTCTTGAGACAACCAGCAAGATGATGGTAGAGTAAAGAGATTGAATCATCTTCTGCTGTGGGGAAGTTGGTGATCACCCAGAGTTATCTACAGCACTTGCTTGGGGGCACCAGGAGGCCAGAAGTGCATACTGCAACATACTTGAAAGAATTGAAGGAGGAGACTGCTCATCTGCAGAGAAGATTCACAAGTTGAGCACTCCATGCCACAGAGGCCAGGGCCCGTCCTCCACTGCAGGCACAAGCTGCCTTGGGAGCTGTTCTGCAGCTGGAATTGGAAGCTTCACTTCTCAAAAATGGGGGAGAAGGAGAAGGTTGGGCACCAACTTCAGCTACTGGTTAGTACATTTTGCAGGCTAAATTATAATCCTAACAAAAGCTAAAGTTTGAACCTGTCCAAGTCAGAAAGAGGCCAGTAGCTGCCATCTTAACTCTGCGCCTGCACAAGGGGAAGCAGGGCTGACTGAAAATCACAGTGCTGGTAGGGACCAGCTTCTTTCCATCTAGATCAGATTGCCACTCTAGCCTAAGCCCCACGCTCACCACAGGCAGGGAGGAAGCTGGGGGGAGATGCATCAGCCTCTGTGGGAAACTACAGGCTAGGTTACAGAGGCCAGTGATCATCCTAATTTGGCAGTGCAAGCCACCCAAGGAGCTATTCTTTGGCAGGAATTGGAAGCTCCATTTCCCAAAAACAGGGGAGGAAGAGATGGTTGTCAACCAATTTCAGTTACTGATTAGTCTATTTGGCTGGTTAAAGTATAACCCCAACAACAGCTGGTTTGAAACTGTACAAGTCTGAAGGAGACTGGTAACTGCCATTTTGACTCCAACCCCAGCATGAGGGGAAGCCAGGCTGACTGAAAATAACAGTGATGGTAGAGACTTTTTCCTTTCACCCAGATTGGCCTAGAGCCCTAGCCAGGGTTCAACCCCACTTCTAGCAGGGAGGAAGCTGGTGGGCTTTGCACCAGCCTCTCCAGGTAACTTCAGGTACAGTTGGCTGGCACAGACTGAATAATCAGAAGTCTACTGGGGCAATTGTGGTCATCTTGACCTGCACTGCATAGATTGCTGCACACACCTGCAGCTCCATTCATGCCCCAGGTAGGAGAGAAAGGGGCATGATTTTCATCAGTCTTTCTGGGCAACTACAGTCTAAGCCTGCATGACTTGGATTATACCCTACAGCTGTGGCTCTTTCCCTACCTCTGGCAAAGAAAAAAGTTGGGAAAAGATTCATCGGTCCTTGGGGCACTGAGGGTAGCTTGAGCCTCCACAGCTTACAGCACCAAAAATATCCTTGGTTCGTACTACACAACCAGCAAGGGAGAAAGGGCAGGAAACCCTAAACTAAAGAGAAATACTGCAACCAGAATAAATACTCTAGAAAGCCAGATCCCAAGACACCAACAAATAATTACAATCCACACCAAGAAACAGAAAGATATGGCCCAATAAAGGGAATGAGATAAGACTCCAGATGACATAAAGGAGTTGAGGCAATTAATCATAGATGTTCAAACAAATCTTAATAATTTCAATGAGATGGCTAAAGAAATTAAGAATATTAAAAAGACATTGGGGGGGTGGATGTGGCTCAAGTGATTGAGCATCCCTCTGCCATATGGAGGGACCTGGGCTCGCTCCCCGGGACCTCCTGGTAAAATAAAAATAGAAGGTGTGCAGGTGAGCCACCAGCCCACATGCACACATGCGGCGAGCCAGACACCACGAAGCCACACGGCAAGATGATGACGCAGCAAGGGAGAGACACAGGAGACAGCCAAGCTGAGATGTGCCAGAAAGCAGGAACTGAGGTGGCACAGGAGGCAGAGTGCCTTTCTCTCACATCGGAGGTCCCTAGGATCGAATCCCAGTGAAGACTGGAGGAGATGGATGAGAAGAGAAGGCAAGAAACAGACACAGAGGATCACCCAGTGAAGAGACATGGACAGCAAGCAGTGGGGGTTGGGCGGCGAGAATAAATAAATAAAATAAATAAATCTTTTTTTTAAAAAAAAGAAGACATTGGATGAGCACAAAGAAGAATTTGAAAGCATACATAGAAAAATAGCAGATCTTATGGGAATGAACGTTGCAATAAATGAAATTAAAAATACAGTTGGAATCATATAATAGCAGATTTGAGGTGGCAGAAGAAAGGATTGGTGAGCTTGAAGAAATGGCCTCTGAAAGTGAACATACAAAGGAACAGATGAAGAAAGGATTGGAAGAACTTGATAATGTTCTCAGAGAACTTAACAACAGCAAGAGATGTGCAAACATACATGTCATGGGTGTCCAAGAAGCAGAAGAGAAGGGAAAAGGGGTAGAAGGAATATTTGAAGAAATAATGGTAGAAAATTTCCTAATCCTATTAAAGGACATAGATATCCATGTCCAAGAAGCATGATGTACTCCCATCAGAAAAAATCCAAATAGACCAACTCCAAGACACATACTAATCAGAATGTCAAATACCAAAGACAGAGAATTCTGAGAGCAGCAAAGAAAAGAAATGCATAACATATAAAAGATACTCAATAAGATTAAGTGGTTATTTCTCACCAGAAACCATGGTGGTAGGAAGATAGTGGTATGATATATTTAAGATATTGCAAGACAAAAACTTCCAGCCAAGAATCTTATATCTGGCAATATTGTCTTTCAAAAATGAGGGCAGGATTAGAATATTCACATATAAACAGAAACTGAGAGTTTTAACCAAGAGACCTGCTTTGCAGGAATTACTAAAGGGTGTGCTACAGCCTGAAAAGAAAAGACAGGAGAGAGAGGCCTGGAAGAGAGTAGAGAAATGAAGATTATTTCAATGAAAGTAACTAAAAGTGAAGAGAAGATTAACAAAATTGAAAAATTCTTAGCTAGTTTAATCCCAAGAAGGAGAGACACTGCAAATAAATAAAATCAGAAGTGAGATGGGCACATTAACACTGAACCAGCAGAAATTAAAATATCAAAACAGGGTACTATTAACAACTGTATGCCCACAAACTTGACAAAATACATGAAATGGATGAATTGTGGAAACCCATCAACCACCCACACTGACCCAGAGGAAATCAAAGACCTCAACAAGCCAACCACAATTTTAAAAGATGTAAATCCTCAGAAACCTCCCCAAAATGAAAGATACAAGACCTCATGGCTTCACAGGAAATTCTACAAATCATTCAAAGACGATCTAATAACAATCTTGCTGTACCTCTTCCAAAAAATTGAAAAGAGAGGCATGGTACAAAATGCAGTCTCTGAAGCCAAGATCATCTTAATACTAAAGCCAAATAGAAATATTATGAAAAAAAATTGTAGACCAATATCTCTAATGGATATAGATGCAGAAATCTTCAAGAAAATACTTCCTAACTAAATTCAAACCACATTAAAATTATACACCATGATCATATGGTTTTTATTTTGAGGTATTGGTGTCAGGGATTGAAACCAGGACCTTGTATGTGGGAAGCCAGTGCTCAAGACTGAGCCACATTAGCTACCCTGAGTTAGTTTTTTAATTTCTTTGGTTATTGTTTTGCTTTTGTTTTTAGGAGGCACCAGGAAGTGAACACAGGACCTTTCATGTGGAAAGCAGGTGCTCAACTGGTTGAGAAACATACACTCCCTGATCATATGGGTTTTATGACAGGTATGCAGGGATGGCTCAACATAAGAAAATCAATCAATGTAATATACCACATTAATAAACTGAAGAAAAAAAAATCATTTCATTATCTCAAATGATCTGGAAAAGGCATTTGACAAAATATAACATCCCTTCTTGATAAAAGCTTTCTGGAACATAGCAATAGAAGACAACTTTCTCAATATGATAAAGGCCACATATGAAAAACCCATGACTAAGATTGTACTGAATGGTGAAAGACCATTTTTCCCAATGAGATTGGGGGAAAAAAACAAGTATGTCCACTATTTCTGCTATTATTCAATATTTTGCTAGATGTTCTAACTAGAGCAGTTAGGCATGTAAAAGATATAAAAGTCACCCAAATAGGAAAGGAAGAAGTAAAATTTTCATTATTCCCTGATAATATGATCCTATCTTAGAAAATCCTAGAAAAATCACAGCAAAACTAGTAGAACTAATAGACAACTTCAGCAAAGTGGCAGAATACAAGATTAATATGCAAAAAATCAATAGAGTTTTTATACACTACTAATGAACATACTGAGGAGGAAGTTAGGAGAAAAAGTCCATTTACAATATTGACTAAAATAATCAAATATTTAGGAATAAACAACCAAAGACATAAAGGGCCTGTATTCAGAGAACTACAAAACATTGTTAAAAGAAATCAAGGGAGACCTCAATAAATTGAAGGACATTCTGTGTTCAAGTGTTGGAAGTCGTAATATCACTAAGATGTCAATTTTACTCAAACTGATCTATAGATTTAATGCAATCCTGATACAAATTCAAACAGCCTTCTTTGTAAAATTGTAAAAGCCTATTATCAAATTTATCTTGAAGCACATGGGCTCCTGAATAGCCAAAACTCTGTTAAAAAAGAAGAATGAATTTGAAGAATTCTCATTTCCCAACTTTAAGGCATATTATTCAACCAAAGTGGTAATAAACAGCATGTATTGGTATAAAGATAGTTTGATTGATGGGATTGAATCAAGAGTTCAAAATAGACCTTCACATCTATGGTCAAGTGATTTTTGACAAGGCTGTGAAACCAACCCAGCTGAGTTAGAGCAGCCTATTCAACAAATGGTGCTGGGAAAACTGGATACCCATATCTCAAAGAAAGAAAATGATCCCTACCCCACACATCATTAACTTAAATTAACTCAAAATAGGCCAAGAACGTAGATGTAAAAATCTAGAACCATAAAACTCCTAGAAGAAAATGTAGGGAAACAACTTTAAGATCTTGATGTAGGTGGTGATTTCTTGGCCTTACACCCAAAACACAAGCAAAGAAAGAAAAATAGATAAATAGAACTTGGGGCTTCCTCAAAATGAAACACTTTTGTGTTTCAAACAATTTTATAAGAAGGTGAAAATGCAGACTATTCAATGACAGAAAATCTTCAGTAACCACATATCCCTTGTTATAAAAAGAGATCACACAACTCAATGACAGAGAGACAAAAACCTAATTTAAAAAGGGGCAAAATACTTGAAGAGACATTTTTTCAAAAAGGAAATACAAATTGCCAAAATAGCTTATGAAAAGATGTTCAGCATTACTAGCTATTAGGGAAATGCCAATCAAACTACAATGAGATAACATATCATGCCTTACAGAATGGCAATTAAAAAATAAAAACAGAAAATTATGGGTGCTGGAGAATATGTGGAGAAATTTGAACTCTCCTTCACTTTTTGTTGGAATGTAAATGGTGTTGCCTCTGCAGAGGATGATTTGGTGGTCCCTCAGGAAGGTAAATATTGAACTGTTCTATGAAGGAATATATACAGAAGGTCTGAAAACAAGGATGCTAACAGATATTTGCACACCCATGTTCATAGTGGTATTACTGACAATTGCTAAAAGATGGATACAGGTTAAATGCCAAACAACTGATGAATAGATAAAGAAAATGTGGTATCTACAAAGTATGGAATACTATTCAGATTAAGAAGAAATGAA
>JAQZBX010023638.1:0-30705 GCA_029593785.1 Cabassous unicinctus
CACTCAGGACAAGCTCCAAGTCCTGAAAAAGCCCCTGTATTACAACTGCCCTTCCCATCCCTGCCGCGAAAGCGTCTAGTGGCCACTAGCTCCACCTCACTGTTATAATTTCTTCCATTGCTTTAATCACAATATGTCTACAAAAGCACACATTGTATCTTTCCCTTTCACTTTGCAGGGACCAGTTTTTCCTAGTGCTACAGAAACTTCACATAACTTCAAGTGTTAGGATAAGCAACTTCACATTTATTGTTCTATGCCAGAGATTTATTCATAGAGATTTCCTGTTTTTTATTTATTAAACAAGACCGCGTGGGCCAGAGAACAGCTAAGCAGCCGCCCGCATCTTCTCAGGGGTTTAAGCGCAGTGCGGGTAGCGTCCAGGGCGGCGATAGTGAGCGCCGCCCTGCACTCCACCCCCTTTTCCCTCCAAGGTTTCTCTCAGCTCTCGGGAGTAACTTGGCTCCGGGGTCTCTGTCCGCCAGTTGGTCGCTACCGCCCCCCGCTACCGCCCGCTCCCCAGGTCCGCGCATCAGCAGTCTTTGGCAAACTAAGACAGTGACCCTGCAAGCACTGTCCGAAGCATCTAGCCCTTTTATTTTACTTAATTATGACCCCCAATTTGTATCTTGTTCCAATGGTCTCAATGGAAAGTTGATCAAAACACCCCCATCAACGCCATTGATGTCTTTTTTTTTTTTTTATTAGTTGTTTAGGTTTGGGCGGTTATTTTGATGCTTTTTAAAATTTTTTATTTTTTAACTTTTCTTTTCTTTGGGGGGAGGGGAGGGTTCCTTTGTTGATTGAAGTGAGATTCTGTAGGTGGCTGTTAAATCTCATTTAAGACACTTGGGGTTACAACAGAGTAAATAGAGGAGAAATCTTACATAATATTCACATTGACTGTAGGTAAAACAATAAATATCAAAGCTTATTCAAGCTAAAAACCTTCATTAAATTAAAAATGAATGGATGGGGCGTATGTGGCTCAAGCAATTGGGTGCCTGCCTCCCACATGGAGGCAGGAAAAAACCTGCATTTTTTTCCTGCACTGTTTAGTTGATTTTTTCGGAGAAACTCTCAAGGGAACTATGATAAAACAAACAAACAAACAAACAAACAAACAAACAAAAAAAACCACAGTGAGACAAACCTCTTCTTTTTCATTCAATGACATAAACTCAGTTCAAGCAATTTTAGGAGAATCGATAGATTTTCATGGAAGCAAAGACTGAGCTGGTTGCAGATGGAGCAGGGGCAGGAGCAGCTCTGCACACTAACCAGAGCTTCAGGATGCAGAAAGCTAATTTAAATTTATACTTAAACAGATCTAACTCTGATTGATGTGTTTTACCTAAAAAGAATATAAACAATGATTTATGTGTACTATTGCAAATCAATTAATTTAAATGATTATTTTTGTATTATTTCTCTGTACCCAGCACTCTGCTATATTCAGTCGGTAGTATACAGTGAATAAGTGAATCCTTGACATAAAAATAAATAGTGCACATGACCCCTTATACTTCAGGTGTAATTCTAAGCTTTATCATAGCATATGAAAACTATGTAAGCATTGTTCATACTTGAGTTCCACAGCTTCCAGACTGCACATAATTCACCCTAAAATATCTTTAAAGGTAGATATTATAAATAAATTAAATATTACAAGCATGTCTCAATCAATAAATAAACAAATTAATATATTAGTTGCCAAAATATGTCTTTTAATTCTTTAAGTCTTTGCAGAAAAGGCAAAAACTCATTTGTTTTTACAATTTAATGTATATGAACACCTGTGCAATAACCTAGTTATTCCAGAACATTACTTTATGAGTTATCCTCCTGTACCCTGTATACTATTTAAGAATAGTCTTAGTTTAACAATCTCTACTTACATGTGCATAACATTTTATGATGTCATACTTCTTTTAAAAGAAAATTGCATTATCAAACTCAGAGTGCTGCTATTCCTATACTTCTGTGTTTGCTTCTGAAAAAAATAAGAGCAATATGAATTTGAGATGGAAGAAATGTAGTACTTAACCCTCCTTTTAAAAATTTATTATTGTTGATTTATTTTCATCAGCATTGCTACCATTATGAGAATCTCTAATTACTTTTACAAATTTTAAATTCATGAAGTAGGTATTTTTACAAAATTTCTATAAATTTGAGCATCAAAGATATATATGAAGCTCTCATACATAGAAAATAAATGGCAGAGACAAGATATAAAATATATCTTCTCCTGTAGTCTGCAAAGATTTAACTGTTCTGCTGACACATTATAAATTCAAGCTAAAAACCTACAGTTGATTGGTGATTGTGAAATAATAAATAAAATATGTTCACTCTGTGTTCCAACTGTGAAATCCTGTTGCATTTTTGTAATACGGTAGAAGTGCCTGATGTGGAATTTAGTGAGGAAAAAAATTAAGCAATTAATTTTAAGATCTCAAATTCTGCATAAAGCTGGCTTAAATAGGTTAGAGCCTCTTATAAATATTGAAGTTAGATATTTTTAATCATATTCATCATACAATGCTATCAGTAAGTTTTCAGTGAACATGTTGGTATAAAGTAAGAACAACAACTACTTATTGAAGTAGTCTTTTGAAGGATCCTGAAATAAAAAAGAGCAAAGAAACTGAAAGTTTTTATTCTTGAGATCAGGTCAGTCTGAAAGTGACAGGTGTCCTGCCTGCTTACAGTTAGCAGAGCTCCTCTAGAAGCAGTTACATTTGTCAGGAGAAAAGGGAACAGAGCAGGAAAGTGAAGTGCATCAACACTGAGAATTAGAGAGCGCTGGATAAGCAAGTCGGAAAATGTACATTCTGCAGTTTCAAGGCAACAAGGAAAACCATTCCTATTTTGAAGACATGAGTTAAAATATGATTCAGAGCTGAAGGAACTTCAGAAGAAAACATTCAGCTCTTGAGGGTTAAGTAAGTATTTCGCTAAGGGTCATTGAAAAAAGGAACTTTATGAAGGAATCAGATGTGAGTATAACAACCATTAACGACCCACACATCAAGCAATGTCTTTTTATATCAGCTTATTCAAGTTCTGAAACATCTTCAGGTTTTATGGGAAAACATAACAGTATTTGACACAAAACAGAAGAATAAATATATGAAATTTGGTGAACCTGATATTCTTAATATATAAATACTTTTCCCCACAGGTTATCTCTACCTATCAAGAGTTGCAAGTGATTCTTTTGAACAGGGAAAAACTAAGCACCTATGTACAATCTAGGAGTACATGGAGAAGCATGACAAATGTATGATGGCATTTAATGGGAACAATTTAGTGGTCATGGATTATATTATAATTGATTATAATATTTTAATAGGCTCTGAATAAATAGTACCCTCCAATCTCTACTAAGATTCTACAAGGTCATCATACTATCATAAATATTAACATTCATGGAACATGACTAATGAGACAGGGATGCATAGAAATTACCTATACTAAATCATTTTAATCTTTTAGGAAAATCTTTAACTTCAAGTAGATCCATTTTATAACTAGTATGTGATAGATATATATGCGAACATAGGCACAAGCTCATAAATATTATCTTTTACTGCTACCCCTAATCTGAAAACAAGTAAAAAGCAAGGAGACCAAAGGAGTATGAGGAAGCATATTACACCCTACTGACCAAAACAAATTAATAGAATAAAAATAGATTAATGTGAGGCAATATGAGTTTAAATTAATTCCTTCTATGTGTGGATTCTCCATGTTTCTTAGGAATTATTTGTCTGATTCTTCATGGCAAAGAGGTATCTTCCTAAGATGACCAACCCACCACAGTGACTGAATTCCTGTTTACAAGATTTCTGATGTGTGGGAGCTCAGAGTCTTACACGCCATGCTATTCCTACTGATATACTTGGCAACCCTGATGGGGAATCTTCTCATTGTCACAGTGATCACCTTCAATTGGAAACCTCACACCCCCACATACTTCTTCCTTAGGAATCTGTCTTAGACATGTGCTACATTTCTGTCACATCCCCAAAGCATGTGTCATTTTCCTGCTTGACAACGGGCTGGATGTGCAGGTCTGATCTTCCTTGTGATTACATTTGCTACAGTAGAGCTGCTGTTCCTCACCATCATGGCCCGTGACTGCTATGTGACCATCTGCCAGCCCCTCCACTACCCTGTTATCATGAACCCTCCGGTCTCTGGCCAGATGACTCTGGCCTCTGTTTTCAGTGATCTGGCCTACTCTGGAATCCACACTGGCAACACATTCCGGCTGCCCTTCTGTCAGTCCAATGCGGTCCATCAGTTCTGTGACAACTCCTCTTTACTGAAGCTGTCCTGCCCTGACACCTTAAATAATGAAATTTTAATTTTTGTCTCTTCAGTGGTGATTGCTGGTGGTGGCTTTGCCTTCATCACTGTGTCTTATATTCACATATTTTCTACCGTGCTCAACTTTCCAACCAGGGGTGAGCAAGGAAAGGCCTTTTCCACCTATGTGCCTCACATCCTCATGATGACCATCTTTATCAGCTCAGCTGCTGCTGTGTATGTGAAGCCAACCTCCAGCTCACTCACACTTCAGGGCATGCTCACTTCTGTGTTCTATTCTATAGTCCTTGAACCTTATAATCTATAGTCTTAAAAACAAGCAGGTAAAGGAGGCTGTAAAGAGAGTTATGGGGAGAAAGCTTTATTCAGGAAAAAGCTAGCATAATTATCTGAAGCTGAAATTTTCAATCACGAAAAAACCAATTCTCAGGCTAGTGTTTTAGTGAATTCCTGTTTACCTGTGATTCATTAGTCCTTCCCCTTGATCACAAAGGCAGTTACTTAGAACTGCATTTTGGTCTTGATTAGCTCCTACACTTACTTTGCACTGAAGTTGCAAAAGATCTAGGCACTGAACAGCACAGCAGGTTGCAGTTTCCAGGTACACTCCCAAGTGCCCCCAGAGAGGTGTCCCTTGATTCTTTCAGCAAGTTACCCACCTGTGGTGTGTGTTCTAAAATTGGCAGTGCTGTTTAGACAATGTAACATTTAATGACTGTGTACAAAAAAAACCACGTAATTTTAAGAAACCAATGTTTCAGGGAAGAGGGGAGACCTGCTATGGCATCCTCTTCTGGTGGGTTTACATGAATGTTCTGCATATTGGAGAGTGTCTTGATCCAAAGAATAATGATTGTTGTGTGTCCTTTATTGCTCTTCTGCTTAAATTTCATTAAAAAAATACCCAGAACTTTGGTCTTGGCACTGATTTTTTTGTTGTTGTTGTTCCAGCCAAATTATCAGTGTGTAGGAGAAGAACAAAATTTCATAGTAGCCTAATCCTATGAGAATCTTAAAGCTGTAGGCTGGTGTGCAGGAGAGAGACAGGCACAGCCAACAATAAAACACAAGAGGAAGTCAGGTGCTTTTTAAAATAAAATTTATATAATTTTATTAGAGGAGTTGTGAGCTTACAAAACAATCATGCACAATGCCAAGATCATCCAGGTTCAGTAGGCAACAAGTCCTGCAGCAGTGACAATGCTCTGTACCTCAGTTACAGGTGACAGTAGGAGATAGGTTTGGAAACATTGAAGCAGAAGGGAGTATTCCTAATGACAACAGCTGGTTTGATTTTTGGATTCCATTTATGTTTGTTTCTCTACTCAAGTGCCCAGTGATAAAATAGGAAAGTTGGACAGAACGTGAAATTATGCCAGAAAGCAAGCAACTCCCTGAGGAAATGCCTTAAACTTTCCTGGTTTGTACATTTCTTGCCAGTTGTATCAAGAAATAATCTATAATAAATTCTAAACATCCTTCTATATGTTCACTTCCTATGCTAAGAAAAGTAGGTTTTTCCCTCCCAGTCTTTATGCCTTCCTGTTTATTTTTGACCTTTTTCAAAACACTTCTTTTTCCATGACAACATTTAAATTTATTTATTTTAAAAAAATTTTTTAAAGATACTTAGATTACATAAATTTTACAAAAAATGTAGGGTATTCCCATATGCCCCACTGCCTACCCCTCTAACACTTTCCCACATTAACTGTGTCCTTCATTAGTGTGGTACATTTGTTACAATTGTTTGATGAACACATATTGGAGCATTGCCACTATGTGTGGATTATAGTTTACATTATAGTTTAAACTGTCTCCCGTACAATTTTGTAAGTTATGACAAGATGTGTAATGGCTTGTATCTGTCATTGCAACATCATTCAGAACAATCCCAATGTCCCAAAAATGCCCCCATATTACATCTATTTTTTCCTCTCCCTCCCCTCAGAACTTCTGGAGGTTCTGAGCCACTGCCTCCATATCAATGATAAAAGTTCTTCCATTGCTAGAATAGCAAACTTTTAAAAAATCAACCTGAACTCTAACCTAATCATGGCTTAAACCACTGTTGATTGAAAATCATAAAGGGACCTGATAGGTAATCAGTTAGTAGTGAAGTGAAGAAAACTGTGTGATGTTTTAAAATGGAATCAGTCACTGAAGAACTGTGTGAGCAGTGTGACAACCAGAGGAACAAAAACACATATAGAGGGTGATCTAGGGACAGTTATCTCCAGATCTTGCTTGGCATATACATTTTCACATCTGTTGTCTGGGTTGGATGTGTATTGGGCTTCAGTGTGAGGCTTTTAATATGCATCATTAATCTAAAATATTATCGAGATTGATTCATGTGAGACTTGGCAAGCATGTGCAAATCAAGCCTGCTTGAATTTCAACCTCTTCTTTCAATGTAACTTTTATATGAAATAAAGTAACCAATAAACAGTTCTCAAGAACATCCTTCTTAAGTTTCAAGAATATTTTGAATACTATTATTGTAGCTGCATTTTTGTTCACATATGAAAATGTTTCTAAAATAAATTATTTGATACCAATTGATAAAATACATTTTACATATTTGTAAATACCACCAATTAGCTTTACCAAAATGGTGGCCAATTTGTACTCCTGCCAACAGCATTTTATTCACACACCTACCTGCCTGAATATGATATGGTCATTTTCTAATTCTTATTAAACTTATGAGCAAAAGATCTCAATATTGATGCAATTTGTAGCTACAGCATTCCTAGTAAAGTAGAGAATTAGTTCACAACATATAAAATTGAAATATATTTGACAATATCAAGAGGTAAAACCAAAGCTATATTAGAATAAAACAAAGGCAATGAAAGGAAACACAAATTCACAGGAATAAATGAAGGTAATCAGAAGTGTTAAAAAAGAAGGTTAATAAAAGAAACACCATATATATGTATATGTTTTCTATAACATATATATATGTGTTTATTCTATTCTCTCTCTCTCTCTCTCTCTATATATATATATATACGCACACACACTCTTTTTGAAGTAATGAAAATATTGTCTGAAAGGATGATAGCACAAGTCTATGATGAAGCTGAGAGCCACTGAGCATACATTTTTGATGGACTGTACAAGGCATGGAACTGTATAACACAATGAGCCATGTGATCTGTGATACACTGTGGTTAACAGCACAAATATAAGAGCATTCTCTCCTGAATTATAGCAAATTTACAATATTAATATATGGTGTTAATAATGAAGTTTATGGAAAAAATACACCAAATGTAACCTGTGAATCAAAGTTAGAAGTAATATTTTGATGATGTTCTTTCACAATCTGTAACAAATTTTCCACGACAAAGCAAGGTGAACAAATTTTCCACAACAAAGCAAGGCGAACATAGAGGGGGCATGATATATGGGAATTCTGCACATTATGCATGATTTTTTTGTAAGCCCACAACTTCTTTAATAAATATTTTTTTAAAAATTCCTACAATTTCACAGCAGTAGAACAAAATATCAAATTAAAATATGGACAAAAGGACTTTAGCAGACATTTCTCCAAAGAACATATACAAATGGTAAATAAACACATGAAAATATGTTCAATATAATTAGCCATTTAAGAACTGCAAATCAAAATCACAGTGAGCTCTCCCTTTACAATGACTCAAATAACTATTATTTTAAAAATGCAAAATGAGAAGTTTTGATGAAGCTGTTGAGAAATTGGAATACTTTACATTGTTGGTTGCAAGGCAAAGTGGTATAGCTACCGAAGAAAACAGCTCAGCATTTTCTCAACAAGCTAAACAAAGAATTACCATATGACCTGGCACTTCCACTCCTAGATATATACCCCAAAATTTGAAAACAGGTATCATATACTCATATATCAAAGTTAATAGAAGCATTATTTGCAATAGCCAAAAGTAAAAAATAACTCATGTCCATCAACAGATAAATATATCAACAATAGAGTATTATACCCCAATAAAAGGAATGAAATTTGATAAATGTTCAACATGAATGGATCTTGAAAACATTATATTAAGCAAAATAATCCAGACAAAAATCACAATTCTTGTATTATTCCATTTATATGAAATACGTAGAGTAAGATCATTCATAGAGACAGAAAGTAGATGAGGTTACCAGAGGATGGCAGGAGGGGGGCGATGGGAATTATTGCTTAATGGGGACAGGGGTCTATGTAGAATGATGAAAAAATTTTGGTAAAATATGCTGGTGATAGTAGCACACGCTGTATATGTAATTAGTATCCTTAACACTTAAAAATCATAAATGACAAATAAAAATAAGTTAAAATAATGATATTGAGAATAAATTTCCTTTTACATTAGCATTAAAGGAAATTGATAGTTCAGAAATAACCACATACATTTATGCACAATTATCCTCCACAAGAGGCCCAAGACAAATCAGCTGGTAAAATAATAGTCTTTTCAAGAAATGGTGCTGGAGCAACTGGATATCTAAAGGCAAGCAAAAGAATTTGGTCTCTGTTATCACATCAAACCCAAAAATTAACCAAAAGTAGAATATATCCCTATATATATAAGGTATACAACTATAAAAATACTAGAAATGTTTTAAGAGCAATATCTCATGACCAATATTAAGCATGGGATTCTTACATATAATACTGTAAGCAAAAGAAACAAAAACAAAAATACAAGTGTTAGAGTCAAACAAAAATAAAACATTCATGATCAAATGACATTACCAAGAAATGTGACAAAGCACCATATCAAATGGTAGAACATATTGCATGCCATATCTAGAATACAGTTCAATCTAAAATACACTGGCATTGAACTTACAGATATAATATATAAAAATCTCTTACAACTCAATGATAATTTTTTTTGTTTGTGTTTTTGTGTGTGTGTTTTTAAGTTCTCAGTTTAATTTTCATACTAATTCACATACTAATCCCAAAACGATCCCTAAACATATTTTTTCTATAAATGGGGGAGGGAGAGATATAAAACAGTTCTAAAAATTGAGCTTAGTTACAAATGGAATCTCTATATATGGGAAGCTGGGAAGTTTCATTTAGGGCAAACTGACATTAAGGTCCTTGATAAGGCACTTAGAAATCAATGATACATTTTTAACATAACTGATATTCTATTTCCTTCTCTCTAGTTTATCTGTATTCATATTTTGTAAAAACAGTCTTATATATGCAATATCACCCATATTTGTATTTTACATGAGGTTTCACTATGTTATACAGTCCCAAGTTACATTTTTTAGCTTTCCTTCTAATAATACATATGTCCTTAGGCTTTCCCTTTCAACCACTGTCATACCCATATACTAGCTCTGCTAGTCACAAACAGCATGATGTGCTCTCACAATTTCCATTCATTTCCAAAGATTTGCAAACAATCTTTTGACCAGTTCTATACAGATTAAACATCAGCTTTCCATTCTCTACCATCTTTCTATTGTTTGGTAACCTAGATTCTAATTATTAATTCCATGGGTTTACAAAATATATTTAGTCCATAATAACACAATCATAAAATATTTGTCCTTTTTCTGTCTGGCTTGCCTCACTCAATATAATGTCCTCCAGGGTAATCCACATTGTCATATGCTTGATGACTTCATTTCTTCTTACTGCTGCATAATATTCCATCGAGTGTATACACCACAATTTGCTTACCCATTCATCAGTTGATGAACACCTGCATCGTTTCCAACTTTTGATTATTATAAATAACACTGCTATGAACATTGATGTGCAGACGTATATTCACGCCACTGCTCTCAGTTCTTCTGAATATGTACCTAGTAATGGTACTTCTAGGTCACAAGGCCTGTCTATATTCAACTTCCTTTGGAACTGCCAAACAGTCCTTCACAATGGCTGTACCATTCTAAATTCCCACCGACAAGGAATAAGCATTTCTATCTTTCCACATCCTCTCCAAAATTTACAGTTTTCAGACTTTTTAATCATGGCCAGTCTAATAGGTGTGAAATGATATTTCATTGTAGTTTTGATTTGCATTCCCTAATCGCTAGTGATGTTGAACATTTTTTCATGTGTTTCTTCACCATTTGTACTTGTTCCTTAGACAACTGTCTTTTCAAGTCATTTGCCCATTTTTTAATTGGGTAGTTTTTCTTTTTATTTTTGAGGTGTACAATCTCCTTATATATCATGGATACTGAACCCTTATGGGATGTGTGATTGCCAAATATTTCCTCACATTGAGTCAGCTGCCTTTTCATCCACTGAGATGCAAAAGTATTGGATTTTCAGGAGGTTCCATTTTCTTTTTATGTTTTTTTCTTTTTATGTTTTTGCTTTGGGTGTAAGATTTAAGAAACTACAAAACTACTGCTTACCACAAGATCTTGAAGATGTTTTCGTACATTTTCCTCTAGGAGTTTTATGGTAGTCACTTTTATATTTAGATCCTTGATCCATTTTCAGTTAATTTTTGTATTAGGTGTGAGATAGGGATGCTTTTTCTTGTGTATATGGCTATCCTTTTCTGCCAGCACCATTTGTTGACTAGACTGTTCTGGCCCAGCTAAGAGTGCTTGACAGCCTTGTCAAAAATCCCTTGACTTTGATGTGAGGGTCTATTTATGAGTTCTCGATTTGGTTCCATTGTTCATGTGTCTGTCTTTATGCCAGGACCATGCTGTTTTTAACACTGTGTGTAAGCAATATGATTTAAAGTCCAGAAGTGGGTGTCCTCTAACTTTGTTCTTCTTTGTTAAGGGCTTTTTGGCTATTCAGGGCCACTTACTCTTCCAAATAAATTTCATCATTAGTTTTTCCATTTCTGAAAAAAAAAAAAGGCTGTTGGGATTTTTATTGGGTTTATGTTAAATCTGTAAATCAGTTTGGGTAGAATTGGTATCTTAAAGTTATTTAGTCTTCCGATCCAAGAATATGGAATGTCCCTCTAATTATTTATGTCTCCTTCCATTTCTTTTAGCAATGATTTCTTATTTTCTGATACTGGTCCTTTATGTACTTACTTAAGTTTATTCTTAAATATGTGATATTTTTAGTTGCTATTATAAATGGAATTTTTTTCTAATCCAGTCTCCTCAGAATGTACAACAGTAGTGTATGAAATGCTATTGAATTTTGGGTATTAATCTTGTATCCCACCACTTTGCTGAGTTCAACTATTAGTTCTAGTACCTTTGTTGTGGATTTTTCAGGATTTTCTAGATATAGGATAATACCATCAATGAATAGTTCAAGTTTTTCTTCTTCCTTTCCTATTTGGGTGCCTTTAATAATTTTTATCTAACCTAATTGCTCTAGCTAGAATTTCTAGCACAATATTGAATGACAGTAGTGACAGTGGGCATCCTTGTCTTGTTCCTGATCTCAGCAGGAAATCTTTCAGTCTTTCACCATTGAGTACAATGCTAGCTATAGGTTTTTCATATATTCACTTTACCAGATTGAGAAAACCTCTTTCTATTCCTAACTTTTGGTGTGTTGTCATCAAGAATGGGTGCTGCATTTTATCAAATGCCTTTTCTGCATCATTTGAGTGGATCACGTGATTTTTCTTCTTCAATTTATCCATGTGGTTTATTACACCAATTGATTTCTTTGTGTTGATACACCCTTGTATACCTGGGATAAAACCAATTTGAACATGGTGTTTAATTCTTTTAATATTCTTTGGATTTGGTTTGCAAGTATTTTGTTGAGGATTTTTGCATCTATATTCATTAGGGATATTGTTCTATAATTTTCTTTTTTTTTGTACTATATTTTGTTTTGGTATTAGGGTGATGGTGTCATAAAATGAGTTTAGTAGCATTCTTTCCTGTTCAATGTTTTGGAAGAGCTTGAGCAAGACTGATATTAGATTGTCTTTGAATGATTTGTAGAGTTCAACTGTAAAGCCATCTGGCCCCAGATTTTCAACTTTGGGAGGTTTTTGATGACTGTTTCAATCTCTTCACTTGGGATTCGTTTGTTGAGGTCTTCTATTTCTTCTAGGGTCTGTGTGGTTGGTTCTTATGTTTCCAGGAATTTTCCATCTCATGTACATTGTCTATTTTTTTTGTCATACAGTTGTTGATAGTATCTCTCTTATTTCTGCAGGGTCAGTGGTAATGATCCCCCTCTCATTTCTGATTTTATTTATTTCTGTCCTCTTTTTATCTTTGTCAGTCTAGCTAAGAGTTTGCAGATTTTGATGATCTTCTCAAAGAGCCAACTTTTGATTTTGTTGATTCTCTCTATTGTTGTTCTTGATTTCAAGTATTTCTCCTCTGATCTTTGCTATTTCTTTCCTTCATCTTCATTTGTAATTAGTTTGCTGTTCTTTTTCTAGTACCTCTAGGTGTGCAGTTAGTTCTTTAACTTTAGCTCTTTCTTTATTTATAATTGGAGCACTGAGGGCTATAAATTTCCCTCTCAACCCTGCCTTTGTGGTGTCTCATATGTTTTTATGCCTTTTGTTCTCATTTTCATTCATCTCAAGATATTTGCTGAATTCACTTGCAATTTCTTCTTTGACCCACTGATTATTTAATAGTGTGTTTTTTTATCTTCATATATTTATGAATTTTCCCTTTTTCCATCTATAATTGATTTGCAGCTTCATTCCATTATGATCAGAGAAAGTTTGTTTTATAATTTCAATCTTTTTAAATTTATTGAAACTTCTCTTGTGACCTAACATATGGTCTATCTTGGAGAAGCATCCATGAGTACTTGAAAAGAATATACATCCTGCTGTTTTTGGATGCAATGCTCTACAAGTAACTGTTAGGTCTAGTTAATTTATCATATTATTCAAGCCATACTAGGCTTATAATTTTTTGCTGATGTCTAAGCATCTGAATATATTGGTGAATTTATTCTGATGGCCAATTCCTCTCTCTTGCCTTCAGATATTTTTTTTCACAGTTCTTCTTTGATATTTGGTTTGACTTATCCTAAGACTTTAAAATTTCTCAGCTTAAGTTATCAAAAATTGTACCAGAGAATCACTAATGGGGCATACAAGAAAGTATCACTTCACACCTTCTATAATGGTTTTAATAAAAAAGAATATCGAGTGTCAGTGAGAATGTGGAAAAATTAGATCCTTATTTACAGATGACAAGGTTGTAACTTGACACAACAACTTTTTAAAATGGTTTTGCATTAACTCAATATGTTAAACATAAAATTATAATATGCTCCAGCAATTCATTTCTGGGTACATACCAAAAACAATAAAGACATAAGTCTACTCAGTAAAAGATACATGAATATTTAAAGTACTTTTCTTAATAAACAAAAATAATAGGAAAAAACTCCTATGTCCATTGACTTATGAATGTTGAATACAATTTGAAATAGTTCTACAATGTGATATTATTTGACAATAAAAAGAAACAAAATCCTAACACATACTACAGCATATTGAACTTTGAAAACATTAAGCTAAGTGAAAGAAACTGGTCTCAAAACATTGCAACAATCAATTTTCTTGAAATATTCAGAATAGGCAAGGGATAGAAATTAGATTACTGGTGGTTAAGGACTGAGGTGGAGGGGTTTCAGTTGGGGGAGATGGGGAGTGACTGCTAACAGTCCTGAATTTTCTTTTGGAATGAGGAGGAAGTTCTAAACTAAGATACTGATGATGGTTGCAGAAATCTGTGGATAAACAAACATTGTCAAACAGTACATTTTAAATCATTGAATTCTATGTTATGGAAATGACATCTTAACAAATATGATAAGGAAAAGGTAGGGTAAAAGAAAGGAAAAAAATTGAAGTATATAGAAAACATATACAGAATAAAACAAGGGAGAATATTTAAAACTGCTGCAATCCTCTTTTCTGCAAATGGCCATTTGTCCATGTTATTTATAACACTTTCCTCAACTCTTCCATTTGTCCACACACAAACAGGTATCATTTGTTGGAGGAAAACTTTATTAGTAGAACAATACATGCCCTCATAATGAAGGTGTCTTAATCTTTAATGGCATTTTCTGTGTAGGTTTATTGCAGCTTTCTGTTAATATTTTCATGCTGCATAGAATAATAGGAGGTGCTTCATAGCATCTTCCTAAGATATACATACACGTGACTCCATTGCCTACCAATACTTCCATTTTCACTTGAAAATTGGAATCAATCATTAAAGACAGCATATTTTAAAACTTTATTTTGGTTCAGAAATATGGCATTCAGACTAACAAAATGACAATCATAATTTATACTTCAATTGTACTGTACATATTCTCTTTGAGGAATAATTCCTATAAGTATGAAAGCTCTAGTAAAGCAGTGTCAAAGGTTACAAATTTGAGAAGCAAAAACTACATTTCTGAATTTGCCAAAATGAAAAGAATAATCAATTACCTAAATAAACTTGAATTAATGTAATTATGCACCATGGCAAGATGAAAAATATACCCAGACATATACTTTAAGTCACTTATGTTGACTTTTCATTGATTAGTGTGGACAATAAATATTGGAAAATACATAAAATAAGGCAAGATATAACTTAAAGCTGCATAATATGATTGGAGATATTGAGTAAATATTAAGAGAAAAAGACTAACAAAAATATTGAGGAAAACAATAATTGTTTTAAATATAATATAAAAATTAACAATTTTACATTTATAAAATCACCAGATTCTTATATACTTCAACTTAACATCAATTTCATTTGAACTTCTTAAAGAAAAAAAAAGCTTAATCCTTTAAATGAATTCATGATATTCCATAGAAAACACTATGCTTTTCAACTAAAAATGAACCCAATACCTATAGAGAAATAAAAATAAATTGAAATCTTGATATCCCTGACTGTCACATATAATTTTTCAAAAGGCTTGTGCCATTAGTCTAACAAAAGTCTAATAAGTCTGCTATTGTCCACTGTTACCACACAATTTTAAGCATTATCTCTTGCTAAAATCCCTGAAATATCCTTCTAAAGATGTTCTTAGTATCTATTGAGTTACTTTCCAATCAATATTTAAAAAATTTTTTAGTTGATGTTTTATAGTGAAATAATAAATCTCTAAAAAAGAAAACATGAAATTATTATTTTGGGCATTGAATAACAGGCAATGCTGGACTGTGATCATTTAAAAGAACAAATAAGCTCAGCCATTATTATCATTACTGTCTGTGTGAGCTTTCTGAACTCCAGCACAAAAAACAGACCACAAAAGCATGAAATTATCAGTGATCTATGGAGGCAAAGATCAGAACTTGGGGTCATTGCCATGGCTGGATTTGGGGGCAAGACACTGAATAAATAAAAGTGGTGCAGCAAGGATCTTCAGAAACATGCCCAGGAGATCCATTGAGACTGAAATTTAAGCTGCATATGAACATGGAAATTCTCTACAGAGCCACACAAATAACAATTGCATGGGAAAGGAAAACCAATTTGGAGAATCTCAATATGTGCTCAAAGGTTTAAAAGAAAATGAATTTTAAAAAGATGTAACCCTAAGAAATTGCAATAGAGAAATTAAAAACAAAAGAATAAATATTTTAGAATTGATAATTCAATCTAAAAATTTAAAAATCCCCTTGACTTTTAAGACAGAGTAATATAATTATGCAACTGAAGACCAAGAGAGAAAAAAAAAAGAGAAAAAATAAGAAAATGAGATGAGTCTTAGTAAACTGTAAATGAATATCATTATGTAAATTATATAAGTTTTCACACTTAGAATGGACAATAATTGACAAATTTTTAGAAGAAATAATGGCATAAAATTTCCAAATTTTATGAAAATATAAATTCAAGACACAGGAGGTTCCAAATATCCCAAACACTATAAGCACCAAGAAAACCACACAAGGGCACATCATAAAAAATGATTTTATAAATACAGCAGTCAGAGAAATAGCACATTTAAAACAGGGTCACAAAGACTAAAAACTTTCCTCAATTCTTATGAGAAACAATGACCAAAAGAGGATAATGGAAAGAAATGTTTAAAGTACCTCCAAAAGAAAACTGTTAACCTAGAAAAATTTATGGAACACAAAAATCCTTATTATTAGACAACTTAAAAATTTTGTTCAGACTAAAAATAACTAAGAAAATCTGTGTCTAGCTGACCCTCATTACAAGAAATGTTGAAACTCTTAAGACTGAATGGAAATTATACAAAATGCAATCTCAGAGCTATTAAAACATGAAACCAATGGAAATTGCAATTATTTGGAAAAATATTAAGGATTTTTCTGTTTCTTTTTTCATTCTTTTAAAACATTTAATTTAAGGTAAAATTAATACCATAGTGTTGGATTTATTGAAAAAAATATAAAAATACATGACAACAATATCAAAATGACATGGAATGAAAATATGTAATATTTTTCATTAAATATAAAGTGGCATATTATTACTTGAGGGTAGACAGTGAAAAGTTAGATAAGCATGTTGTATAACAGAACAAACATTTAAAATGAAATAAACAGGTATAGATAAAAAGCCAGTTGTGGAAAATATGAGATATTAAAATTTTTCAATTAGGGGAGTGACAATACCATGAAGGTATTACCACTGGACAAACACTTCTGGTCTGTTGTCTAATATTTTGCTTAATCATTTGTGTAGAAATGATAGAAATTTCATAAGTAATCTAATCAGTTTATAAAGCAGGTTCACAATTCTCATTTTATTTAGGCAATCTATTAAAAAAATAGAAACTGTATATGCTGGGAATGAAAGTCTATGCAACCTCAATTATTATGATTTATCATTTCCAGAATATGTGCCCTAGCACTGGAGTACAAAGCATGGACAGTGTTTCTATTAAGAATCAAGTGGTTGAAATAATATTTACTGTTTATCAGGCTTCCGATTAGGTATGGAATGGGGATTACTGTATTAGTCAATGTTTGTTGGACTTATTTAAATGACAAATTTTCAAGGCATTCAATGAGCACTTATTTCTCAATGCTAGGTCTATGTGTCAGTCCAGCTCTTCTTCAGATTGAGTTGTGTTCAGATATGCTACTATTGTCTCATATAGGATGATGGTTAGAAGGGCGGAAGTTCCCTGGAGTATATTTTCTTCCATAAAGAAGCTACCTAAGAGGAGTATATTTTCTTCCATGTTTGGAGGCTACCTCAGAGGCAAATGAAAAACACACACCTCCAGTCTCCCACCTCCTGCTGAGTTTGACAGTCTGTAAAACAAGTTCAGAAAGCATTTTAGTGATAAGTAAGGAAGAAATCCTGATAAGCCAGTTTTGGCCTGAAATTTCATTTTTAGTTATGACTCTTGTCTCTCTTGCCCATGGTTTCTAGTGGAAACAACTGAAATGTCCACTGACAAATGATTTCAAAATAAAATGTAGTACATAAATAAAATAGAATATGATTCTGCCACAAGAAAGAATGAAATTCTGAGACATGTTGCAACATGGAAGTAACTTGAAAATATTTTAATGAAATAAGTGACACACATTCAGAGCAAATATTGTGTGACTTCACTTGTATGTCAGAAAGAGCAAAATCTCAGAAACAGAAAGATAATTAAAGGTCACCAAGAGATAAAGGTGGGAAAAATGGGTAGAGTATGGGAAGAAAAATACCAGATAATATCTTTTGCTGAATAATGTAAAATTACTCCAGAATGTCTTTTCTCACAAAGCAAGGATAAATTTTATTTAGATCATTTATAAAAGTAATTGTTGACTTTAATAAGATTATATATCATGTTTTTAAAATAAAATAACAAGTATTTTAATAACATTACTGAAAACCCAGTTATAAACCAGCAGTTGAGAAGGCATGTGCTAGGAGTCCCATGTTCCTTAGAATTCTATTTACTGATGAAATCAAGGAACACACATAGTGGTTCAAAAGTGTGCTTTGACTTATTTTTTTTTAATTGGAGAAGGTATGTGTTTATAGAAAAATCATGCATAAAATCCAGGATTCCCATATACTACCCTGTTATTACCAGCTTACATTAGAGTGGTTCATTTGTTAGAATTGATAAAAGCATATTTTTATAATTGTTCTACTAACTATAGTCCATGGTTTAAATTAGGGTTCACTGTTTATACTTTGGTCTTTTCTATCAGAATAAAAATTAATAAAAAGGAAAGGAAGACAGAGCTCTTAAGAGAAATGAACATTATTTTTGAAAGGAAAGTTTGGGCCCTTAAAGGACAGATGAAATGATGCAAAATGCAAAATGAGATCTCCACGAACATGGTAGATTCATATAAAAGTTATAAGGAGAGACAAATCTAAAACTTCTTAAAGACTCATTAGAAAAATGAGAGGTGAAAACTCACTAGATCAGATGTGTTGATTAGGTCAACATATTTAAAGTGAAGAGTCAATATTGCAAAGTATCCACTGTCTTATCTTCCCAGCGTGTAGAAGCTTGCAGGAGGGATTGAGAAGCACCTAAGTAAAACCTGATGGGAGCATTTATAGAGACTGCAACTGGAAAGGTGACAGTTTACAGAAAAATAGGCAGTTTTGATTCAGGTTAAAAGGTTCAATGAACTACTATAGTAATTTCAAGTTGAAGTAGAAATTGTAGTTTGGGAAGGTATCACCAAATGCCAAGAAAACAACCTTAAACTGAAAGGATTAACATCTTTTATGAAAAGAACAGGAAAGAAAATGCAGAAAAGGTTAAAAAGGAAAAGGCAAATGAGTTCTGGTACAGATGTTAGAAAAATAGGAGAAAACTTCCAGGTAGAAAATATGTAAATTGGAAGGGAAAATTCGGGCAAGATTGTTTGAAGAGTGCCTGTTAAGAACCACAGAGCATACATTTTCTAACTCTTGGAAGGGAAATCCCATAGGACAGAATCTGTAACATTTTCCCAACATTGATTGGGAAAATTCTGCCAACTATATTTAGGTTCCCAGGTCATGACCTCTAGAAACACATCATCATGGCAAAGTAATAATGCAGAAGAATTTCTCAATTTACTTTCCTTCCTTTAAGCACAATCTTTGGTAACTTTATTATTATTATGTATAAAGCATATAAATTTTCCTTTGTCCAAAGTTAGTTATGTGTTCTGCACTTGGTGTGTAGGAGAAAAGGCTATGGTTATTTGTGTGACTGAAATTTTTATGGTTAATTAGATATTTAGCAATACATATATTTGTGAATCCCTGAAAGAATTGTTCCTATTCCACATGAGAAGCCTTCCAGGCAGTAGAAACTGAGAGAACCCAACAATTTCAAAAGCACAAGTAGTATTTGTTACTGCAACCAAGATAAGAATTAGATTTTTTTGATCATTACCTGGAGGATTTCATCCTTGTTCTTAATTTCCCTTGTGAGTAATTGATAAGGAAAATTGATAATAAATCGTGTCTCTTCTGTGAGTTTCATTGGAACTTTTTCAAGGCATGTAATAACATAGAAATACAGTATAGTTCACCTGGCTTATGCTGCTGAACAACTTTAAGGAATTCAGTGCAATATTGAGTGAACTTTCACCTTTTCATGCACTGAGGCATTGCAGCTAATAAAAGTGGAAATATCTGTCCCAATTTGAGTTTCCTCTGGTTAAAATTAACAAAACTAGTTCATTCTTCTAGAATGACACTCAGAAGTGTAGTAGTAAAAGAGAGGAGCAGCCACCTGATGAGAGTGGGAAGGGAGCATTGATTCTGTTTCTTCTTTTTCAATGGGGAATAATTACCTCTTAACAATAACTTTGGCAATTTGCTTCATGCTGTATTCATTCTCTCCTAAAAAGAAAAGTGCAATAGCTTTTAGTGCTTTATTTTTATGCACTTGAAGTAAAAGCGAAGCTGTGTGGAATTGAGTGTTACAGGTTGATTTGTAGGCCCTCAAAAGATATATTGACATCTTAAACTCAGCACATGTAAGGTGTGACCTTATTTGGAAACAATGTCTTTGCAGATGTAATCAAGTTAAGATAAGGTTTTGAAGGATTAGAGTGCGACTTAATACAACAGCCCCTTTTCTTTGTTTGGAGGATTTTAATATTGATTCAATTTACTTAATTGTTACTCTTATGTTGAGATCTATTTCTTCTTGAGTCAGTGAAGATAGTTTGGTGTTCATGCAAATTGTCCATTTCACCTAGGTTATCTAATTTTTTGGCATACAATTGTTCATAGTATCATTTCATGAATATTTTTTATTTCTTTGGAGTTAGCTCTGCCACCTCTTCATTTCTCGTTTTATTTATTTGTTCCCTCTCTCTTCTTTCTTTGTCAGCCAAGTGAAAGTTTTGTCAATTTTATTGATGTTTCAAAGAACCATCTTTTGAGTTTTTATTCTCTATTTCATTTATTTCCATGATTATAATTATTATTTCCATCTTTAGGGACATTTTGGGTTTGGTTTAAATTTCTTATGTTAATCTCTCTAGTTTGAGTTTAGGTCTTCAGTTTGGGATATTTCTTCTCTTTAAATATTTTTAGAGCTATTTTTTATTCCCTCTTTGCACTGAATTTGCTGCATCACATAGCTTTTGGTATGTTGTCATTTTTATTCATTACAAAATACTTCCTGATATACCCTATGATTTCTATTTGACATTGTTTCTTGAGGAGAATTCTGTTTAATTACCACATGCTTTGGATTTTTCACTTCTCCTTCTGTTTTGCTTTCAAGCCTAAATCCATTGTAGTATTGTATGATATAAATACTTTTAAATTTATTGTGATATTTTGTGAATGAATATATGATCTATCTTATATAATGACCATGTACACTATAGTATATTCTTCTTTCACTGGGTAATGTGTTCTGTATATGTCTTTTAGATCCAGTTGGTTTATACTATCAAGTAAATCTTCTAATTCTTTGTTGATCTTCTGTCAATATATTCTATCTATTATTAAAAGTGAGACTTTGAAGAATCCTTCCATTAATGAAAAAATATTTCTCCTTTCATATCTGTCAAATTTGCATCATATATATTGGGGCTTTGACATCAAGTATATATATATTTATAACTTATTTCTTATTGTTGAATTGGTCCCTTTATCAGTATATTTTCCTTCTTTGTCTCTTGTAACAGTTTTTTACCTATACTCTGTTTTATTTCATATAAACTATAAACTACACAACCTATACCATTGAAAAGATTACTAATTGAAATGAATATTTTCCATCCATTCACTTTCAACTTTCTCATATCATTGACTTTAAAGAGAATATCTTGTATAGTTGGCTCATTCTGTTTTATTCATTCTACCATTCTATGTCTTTTGACTGGAGAGTTTAATCTTTTTACAGTTATAGTACTTAGTGATCAGGCATAGCTTTTTCTGAAAATTTGCTACATGATCTTTGTCACTTTATACCTTCTTTGTTCCATAATTCATTTGATAATGACTACTTTAATATTTATTTTAATTTATTTTGTATTGTATCATTTAGAATCTCTTCCTATTTCCTTATGTATATAGCTTTCCTATCTTTTCTTTGGGATTACCATGGGGCTTGAATTTGATGTCTTAATTCTATAAAAATATCATTTCATTTGATGTCAAATTAACATCAATAGTGTCCTCAAATATAGTTCCTATAACATGCTATCCATGTATTACTGTAATTATGGACATTTCCAAAAAAAAAAAAGCCCACCTGATCCAGCACCACAAAGGAGAAACATCTCTCTCAGTGGGAAAGTGATTTACTGCTAGTGCACAATCAAGGAACTTGAGTAATCTTCCCCAAACCAGTTCAAAGTGAGCATGTAAGCTAAGGTTTTTATGGGTAAAAGAGAGCGGTAGGGGAGAAGAAAAACAAGTACAAAAAACACACACAAAATAAGGTGATTATGTTAGATTTTCAGGGGTCTTATAAGGAGGGTACATGCAATTTCTTAGTCGTGCATTGTCTCAAGCATGTCAAACTTGTCCTTGTTGTGCAAATTAATGACAGTTTAGATATTGTTGTGCAGTTCCAAGGTCTTCATGACTCACTTTTAGTTGATTGTTACAGGAATGTCCACATTGTTCTTTCTCTGGGAGGGAATCACTGATCTACTGAGCCATATGGTTCTCCTGATTCCATTCTGCTGCTTTTTCTTTGAGACATTATCTTATTTCTATAAGTAGAACTGAGAAGTTCTGGTTAAAGTCCTTCAAGTAACTAAGTACAAAGAGTAAACTTCTAAGATTAGATTAATAAAAAACCACCTCATTTAGTTTTTGGGAAGGGTGTTAGAAAATCCAGAGCTGCTTAAATGAAGAAATTTTAGTAAGTATATTTTCTAGCTATCACCTCCAGCTTTTTGTTGTACTTTTAATAAATTATATATTTTAAAATTGTATGTCCCAAACCTTACCTTTATCATTACTTTGTATGCATTAGCATTTTAGAACAAATGAAATATAAAAAGTGGAGTTACTTACCAAAAATAGAATACAATACTACTGGCATTTATAATTACCTATACAATTAACATTACCAGAAGTCTTTATTTCTTTATGCCATATTGGTCCACCATTTAGTGTCCTTTCTTTTCACTCTTAAAAAATCCCTTTAGCTTTGCTTGTTGGGCAAATGTAGTGGTGATGAACTCGCTAAGGTTTTATTTATTTGGGAATGTTTTAAAACTCCCTCATTTTTAAAAAGCAATCATACCAGATTAAAATTCTTGATTGGTGTGATGGTTAAGCTCATGTGTCAATTTAGTCAGTTAATGTTACTGAGCTGTTTGGTCAAGGAAGAACTAGCATAATTGTATGGTAAGGATATTTTATAGACTTAAATCATCAGTGAGTTGATTTCATCTAGAGTTGATTTTTACATCTACAATCAACTGAGGGGATTGCCTTCATCAATGACAGATATCTCATTTAATCAGTTGAAGGCCTTAAAAGGAAAAGTGATTTCAGTAGTCAGGGAGAGAATTCCTGTTTCTAATTCAGGCAGCCAACTTCTCCTGGGGAACTCATTGAGGACCTTCATCAGAGTTCCTGGCTTGCAGCCTACGCTAGGGACTTCAGACTCATGAATATCCATGGTCAAAATTACAATTTTATAAAGTCTCATAATATATACATGTATCTCCTGTTGATCTCTTTCCCCATAGAATATTGACTAATTCAGCTTGATACTGGAGTGGTTCTTAGGAAACAGAATCTTAAAAATGTGATTTCATAATTGGTTCTGGGATGTTTGCAACTGGCTTTCTATTCTAATTAGATTCAAAGGCACTAATTACTCTGTTTCCAATAATTGAGAGGCCACTGATAGTCAATGGTGTGAGGTGGCAATAGAGATAGGCAAAATATTCCCAATGGATATAGCTACTCCCACATTTATAAGTGTCAATGCTCTAGATGAGAATGTGTTTGACATCTTAACAGAGTTTTGTGGAAATCAAGGATACAATGATGTTATCTGTTTTTTCCTAAATATGCTGAATACAGTTCTAAAAGAAAAAGCTGATCTGACTGCTTCAAATTTACAACTTAAATGTTGTATGAATTATGTGAAAGTTTCCACATGTGTCCTGAAAGAAAATCTTGTTTTGTGTAGCAAGAAAATGGAGATCTCTGAAAATGAGGCCCAGAGTCTCATTGTGTGAGTAGGAGAGTTAAAACAGAAAGTAAAATCTCAACCATGCAGGATGTTTGCTATCAAAGTGAGGGCATTGATTGGATAGGAATTGAATCCTGAAAACTGGGATGGGGCCATATGGGTTGATAATGATGGCAGTGCAGACATTGAAACACTAAGTTCTGCTGAGTTTTTGCCAGATAAACCTGTAATAATCTGC
This sequence comes from Cabassous unicinctus, assembly GCA_029593785.1. Classification (NCBI taxonomy): domain Eukaryota; kingdom Metazoa; phylum Chordata; class Mammalia; order Cingulata; family Chlamyphoridae; genus Cabassous; species Cabassous unicinctus. The sequence continues at coordinate 24,099 of JAQZBX010023638.1, forward strand.
CCTGAGGAAATGACTTTCTGACCTGCAGTCTGCCTTGAAGAAATAGTTCCCCACCCCCAGTTTGTCTTTAGGAAACAGTCACCTCACCACCAGTCTACCCCAAGGAGTCTGCCATTCAACCTTCATTTGAAGAGATTAAGCCTGTCTCACCACATGAAACTGCTACAGAATGCCCTGAGATAATTGGCTTTCAATACTTCCAATCCTTTGTATTACCAACCTCAACCACCCCTTTATCTTCTATACTTGTGACTAGATTAAAGTTACAACAAGCTCCCAAAGGGAGGTATAAAATATGACCCATGAGGAAGTATGCTACACTCCAAAGGAATTGCATGAGACTTTCAAATTATATTGACAGAAATCAGGGAACTATAAGTGGCAATGGATATTAAGAGTGTGCGATTATGGTGGAAGGTATATAAAGATAGATCAGGCTGAATTTATTGATATGGGCCCACTAGGCAGAAATGTTGTAGATTGAGTACTTAGAAAGGGTTCTAACAGTTTGTCCAGGTGGCTGGGTGGAACATGGATTGAAATTTGGCCAACATTACCTGAGGTCAAGATGCCAGAATTTTCCTGGTATACTGTAAATGAGGGGATACAAAGTCTTAGGGAGATTGGAAAATTGGAATAAATTTATCTTTAAAGATCTGCTCTCCCACACCAGGAATACCCCAGAACACACCTTTCATGAAGAATGTGAAGATTAATTTGTGAGACTAACTCCATCTTCCCTGAGGAGCAATGTGGTGCTCTTCTCTGTATGTCAGATATTACCTTGGGAACTGTTGTCACTAAATTGGGAAACTTAAACACTATGAGTATGATAGGACCCTGAGTTGGCAGAAGCCTAGTGTCAGCACTTAATTACCAAAGACATAGTGGGCATGGCTACCATAATGAAGAACAGACTCAAAGTAGCAATCAAAATAGTCTGAGTTGCAGAGACCTATGACATTGGCCAATATATCATAGGGTACCTAGGAGTAAAATAAATTGACAATTCCTACTTGATCTATATAAACAAAATTAGTCTAGATCGAGTGAACAAAAATCTACTTTGAATTGCAGAAACAGAGAACCACATCCCCTTAATCAATTTCCACACTTGAGACAGTTTACAGACCCAGAGAATCTTGAATGGAGAGAAGGTATTGACCCCTTTTGGAAGGGCCCTATAAGATTGACAAAAATTTATGCTGTTAATCTTCCTCCTACCCTTCCTCAAAGAGAACTACAACCATATACCAGGGTAACAGTGCATTGTGGAAAAGGAAATTATCAGGTATGGGAATTGTTAGACAATAGCTCAGAAGTGACATTAATTCCAGGAGGTCCAAAATATCACTGTGATCCACCAGTCATTGGTTAGAGTAGGGGATTATGGAGGTCAGGTGATTGATGGAGATTTTTTAATATATATATTTTATAAGAGAAGTTGTGAGCTCAAAAAAACAATCAGGCATAATGTGTAGAATTCCCATAAAACACTCTTCCAACACCTTACATTGTTGTGGCACATTTGTTACACATTAAGAAAACATCCTCAGACTATTAACACTAACTACAATCTATAACATATATTTGGTATATTTTCCATATGACCCTATTATTAACACCATGTATTAGTATTGTACATCTGCTATAATTCATGAAAGAACACTCTCATATTTGTGCTGTTAACCAAAGTTCACCTTGAACCACATGGTTTACTGTGTTATACAGTCCCGTGCATTTTACACTCTATCCAAATTGTACACTAAGTGGGTTTCACTTTCATCAAAGGATTATACAGCCATTGCCTCAGTAAATTTTTGAGTGTTTTCCTTAGTCCAAAAGAAAACATACATTACCCCCTATATTGACCCTTAGTGTTGATAGAGTACCTTCTTTGACAATGATGCAAGAATATTACAATATTGCTATTAACTATAGTCCATAATTTACATTCATTATATTTTTCCATGTATCACCATATTCTTATCACCTTGTAATAGTGACATATATTTGTTCAAAATCATAGAAGAATATTTTTGTATTTGGATTATTAACCACAATCCTCATCCACATCTGGGTTCACTATGTTATTCAGTCCCTAGATTATTCTGTAGCATTCTTCAATTGACATTTACATTCCTTGATTACTCCTTTCTGCCACAATCCCATTTATAAACCAACCATGTTAGTTATACTCACTATACAGTGTTACCATCAACTCTATCCATTTCCACACTTTTATTGTCCAGCTAATTAAAAATTCTACAAACATCAGTACACCTTCTCAGCCCTCATCCTATTTCCTATTAACAGATATGGTAATTTTAATATCTCTGTGTTTATTCCTCATACTTCATAAATATTAGAGAAACCATACAATATTTGTCCTTTTTTGTCTGACATTTCACACAGCATAATGTCCTCAAGGTTCATCCATGTTTTCATATGTGTCCCAATGTCATTTCTTATTCAATTGTATGTATATACCACATTTTGTTTATACATTCATCAGTTGATGGACACTTGGGATTTTTACATCTTTTTGGAAACTGTGAATAACACTGCTATGAACATCAGTGTGCAAATGTTTGTTTGCAACACTGTTTTCAGTTCTTCTGGGTATATTCATAGTAGAGAAATTTCTGGATCATATGGCAGCTCTATATTTAGCTTCCTGAGGAACTGCCAAAATATCTTTCAAGGAAGCTGCACCATTTTACACTCCCACAAAAAAGTGAAGAAGCATTTCAATATCTCCTCATCCACTTCAATGTTTGTTGTTTTCTGTTTTTTAAATAATGGTCATTCTATGAAGTGTGAAATGATGTCTCATTGTAGGTATTTTAACAAATAAATTTTACTGATATAAATAAATAAAGCATAAATCCATCCAAATTGTACAATGAATGGTATTCAGTATCATCACACAGTTGTGTATTCATCAGTTCAATCATTTTAGAGTACTTTATTATTATAGTAATATAATAATAATAAACAAGAAGCAAACAAACAAAACTCATCACCTCTCAATTTCTCTATTTCTCCCTTCTCTACATAGATGTTATTCTGTTTCCTTCTCTCTATTAATTTATATTTATATTTTGTAAAACAGTCTTATATATACAATATCACCCATATTCATATTTTACAAGAAGTTTCACTATGTTATACAGTCCCATGTTACATTTTTAAACTTTCCTTCTAGTAATATACATGTCCTTAGACTTTCTCTTTAGACCACTTTCATACCTATATAATATCTCTGTTAGTCACAAACACCATGATTTGCTCTAACCATTTCCATTCATTTCCAAAGATTTACAACCTTTTAACCAATTCTGCACAGATTAAACCTCAGCTTTCCAATCTCTTCCCTCATTCTATTTTCAGGTAACCTATATTCTAATTATTAATTCCATGAGTTTACACAATTTATTTAATTCATAATACTGCAATCATATAACAATTGAACTTTTGTGCCTGGCTTGCTTCACTCAACATAATACCCTCCAGAATTCATTTTTCTTACCACTGCATAATATTCCATTGTGTGTACATACCATAAATTGTTTATCCATTTATCAGTTGATGGACACCTGGGTTGTTTCCAACTTTTGGCAACCATGAATAACACCACTGTATTAGTCTGCCAAAAGGGTGCTGATGCAAAGTACCAGAAATATGTTGGCTTTAATGAAGGGCATTTATTTGGGATAAAATTTAGCAGTCACAAGGCAGGGGAAAGTCCAACTCAAGGTACCATAAGAGGTACTTTCTCATCAAACTCAACTGTCACATGTTGAAGCAAGATTGCAGACAATCTCTGCCTGGTCTTTCAATGCTTCCAAGATCAGTCTCTGGCATAGGCTCATTTCTTTCTGGGCTCTCTCAGCTGATCAGGTGTTCTGTTATCTTCAGCTGCAAACTATCAGGTAAATGGCTCATCTCTCTTGGGGCCTCCAGGATCAAAACTAAGAAAGATCTCTCCTCTTTCATGTCCATGGAGCTCTCTTTCTTCCCATGGGTCTTCATGAGTGAGTGTCCATTTATATAGTCCTACTAAGGGGATGGAGACTCAACCTGAGTTACACCTTACTGAGATGGTCAAATCAAATTCCTAATCTTAACAGGTAATTTAATCAAAATATCTCAGGTGAATCTAATACAATCAAAGGGACTCAAACCCAAAGGAATAGATAGGTTTATGAACATAATCTTTCTCTTTTTTGGAATTCATAAATAGTCTCAAACTGCCACAACTGCTACGAGCATTGTTGTGCAGATGTCTGTTCTTGTCATTGCTCTCAGTTCTTCAGGGTATATACCTAGTAAGGCTATTGCCAGGACATTTGGCAAGTTTACATTGAACTTCTTTAGGAACTGCCAAATAGTCCTCGACAGCGGCAGTATATTCTACATTCCCATCAACAGTGAATAAGAATTCCTACCTCTCCACATCATGTCCAACACTTACAGTTTTCTAACATCTTAATAGTGGCCAGTCCAATAGGTTTGAAATGCTATTTCACTGTAGTTTTGATTTGCATTTCCCTAATCACTAGTGATGTTGAACATTTGTTCATGTGTTTCTTCACCAGTTATATTTCCTCCTTGGACAACCATCTTTTCAAGGCTTGTCCCCATTTTCAATCGGGTAGTTTTTATTTTTATTGTTGAGTTGTATGATCTCTTTATATATCGTGGATGTTAAACTGTTTTTGGATATGTGATTGCCAAATATTTTTTCCCATTGAGTCAGCTGCCTTTTAACCCTTTTGACAAAGTTCTTTGAGGTGCAAAAGTGTTTAACTTTGAGGAGGTCCTATTAATCTCTTTTATCCTTTGTTGCTCATATTTTGGGTGTAAGGTTTAAGAAATTACCACCTACCACAAAATCTTGAACATGTTTCTCCACAGTTTCTTCTAGGAGTTTTATAGTTGTTACATTTATATTTAGGCCTTTGATCCATTTTGAATTAAATTTTGTATAAGATGAGAGATATGAGGTCCTTTTTCTTTTTTGTGGATATGGTTAGCCAGTTTTCTCAGCACTATTTGTTGAATAGACTGTTCTGTAAAAGCTGAGAGGACTTGAAAGCCGTGTCAAAAATCACTTGACTGTAGATGTGAGAGTTGATTTCTGATTTCGATTTGGTTCCATTGGTCAATGTGTCTTTCTGTCACTACCATGCAATTTTTGCCACTGTAGCTAAGTAATATGCTTTAAGGTCAGGAAATGAGTGTCCTCCAACTTTGATCTTGTTTTTAAGACAGTTTTGTCTTTTCAGGTCCCCTTACCCTTGCAAATAAATTTGATAATTGGCCTTTACATAATTGTAAAAATAGCTGGTGGGATTTTTATTGGGATTGTGCTGAATATGTAAATCAGTTTAGGTAGAATTGACATCTTAAAGAAATTTAATCTTCTAATCCATGAACACAGAAAATCCTTTCATTTATTTAAGTTTTTTTTGGTTTGTTTTAACAATGGCTTGTAGTTTCTAATACAGGTCTTTTATGTCCTTGGTTAAGTTTATATCTAAATATTTGTTTTTTTAGTTGCTATTATAAATGTAATTTTTTTTTTTCTGATTTCCTCCTCAGAATGCACAACTGTAGTGAATGAAATGCTATTGAATTTTAGGTATTAATCTTGCATCCCATAAAATCGCTGAAATTCTCTAATAGTTCTAGTATCTTTTTTGTTTATTTTTCTGGTTTTTCTACATATAGGATCATATCATCAGCAAATAGTGCAAGTTTTACTTCTTCCTTTCCTATTTGGTAACCTAGTCTTTCTTTAGCCTAATTGCTCTAGCTAGAACTTCTAGCACAATATTGAATAAGAGTGGTGACAGTAGATCTGTATCTTATTTTTGGTCTCAGCAGGAAGGCATTCAGTCAATTGCAAAATGCTAGCTGTAGTATTTTCATACATGCACTTTACCATATTGAGAAATCTTCCTTCTATGCCAATATTTTTCATATTGACCCTTTATCATGTTGAGAATGTTTCCTTCAATCCCTAAATTTTGGAGTATTTTTTATCAAGTAAGGATGCTCTATTTCATCAAATGCTTTTTCTGCATCAATAAAGATGATCATGTGATTTTTCTTCTTTGATTTATTAATGTGGATTATTATGCTCATTGATTTTCTTCTGTTGAACTACCCTTGCATGCCTGGTATAAAATCCATTCGAATATGATGAATAAATCTTTTAGTGTGTTGTTGAATTCAATTAGCAACTATTTCATTGAGGATTTTTGCATATATATTCATTAGCGAAATGTGTCTTTAATTTTCTCTTTTTTGTAATATGTTTATGTGCCTTTAGTATTAGGTTGATATTGGCTTCACAGAATGAATTTGGTAGTGTTCTTTCCTGTTCAATTTTTTGGAAGAGTTTTAGTATTTTTAGTTTTAAATCTTTGAATTTTTAAAAAAAATTTTTTATTTTTTTTATTGTGGGTAAAAATCAAATTTTTCACAATACATAGCAATATTTGTAAAATGATATATAAATACATATGCATATATGTGCATTTGTTTACATAAATGTTATTTGTTATATATATATATATATATATATATATTTTTTTTT
>JAQZBX010023639.1:0-19526 GCA_029593785.1 Cabassous unicinctus
ACATATTTGTAAGTCTATATATATATAAACATACATAATAGTTATTTTTAAAAGACCAGACTATCTTAATGGAATTTAAAATTATTACCTTATTATATTGCGTTTTCCTAGGTATCTGAAATTTTGAAGACAAACACTAGAAAGAAAAAAGAGTCAAATTCTAATTATTCATACCCTATTATTTAAACAAACTGTTCATCCAAGTGTATTAAAAGAAAAATATTACAATTTCTTTAATCCTTTTATGAATTAGTACTGATAGCTAATTCACCATATAGGTACTGGAATGAAGAGTGGTAGAGTGAATTATTTTGAAGAATGGAGAAGAAAATGTTATCTAATCAACACTAAAACTTACTCCAAGATGCTGAAGAAGTCAGACACCTCTGGACCAGGCGCTCTTTGCCAGTAGGAAATCAGGGTCTCTGAAAGGAAACACCACAGAGCATGAGACTCTTTGAAATTGTTTTCTTCCTTTCTTCTGTTTGAAAAAACATTTTTAAAGTGCTCTCTTTACCCTCTGAAATTGTTTTCATAATGTGAAGAAAACACATAAGAAGACTTCTGGTTTCTGCTTGATCTAACTTGTCAAATCGAAGCGTTGAGCCTATCAAAGACAAGGGCCTTGGGATCTATGGAATTAAAGAACCAGCAGGGATTGAGTAAGAACGAGAGATTTTTGACTTGCAATTGTAGTAAGTAAGTTCGGGAGGGTGGCTGTACCTTTTCACAGTTGTCAGTCTTCTCGCTGCTCTTTTCATTGGTACTTGGATTGGAGTCAAGACTTGCTAACGATGCTCTGGAGTCAGCATGGTTCACTGTAGAAATAGCTATTGATGAAAATGCTGTAAACACAAGGCACAGCACACACATGGTAATGAGATGTATGGGCACACACACAAGCTAAAATGATAAACCCAAAGAAGGATGTTGATTATTGAGGTGGTAGCAGCATTGTGAAGGGTTAACATAATAGATTCTGGGAATGGCATTAAAATATGTGGTATTTGTAGTATTATTACAATGAGCTTGCCAACATTGAGAACTTAGGAAAATTTGGGCCATAAAAGAGTTTTTAAAACTTTTTAAAGAAAGAGATTTCCTGTTTTAAAAAGGTTTCAATAAAAGTTTATAAGAATACTTCTGGAGAAGGAGTTTTCAACTTTTGACAGTTTGTAAGAAGTTTAAGTGACATTTCCTAAATAGTTCTTAAAAATAATCTCTGAAGTTGTAGAGCTATTATACTTTAAAAGGCTGTATGCAATGAAAACTTAAAGACTGTTTCCAGAATGAAGTAATTTGATAACATCTAAATAGATTGCTCCTTAAGCCAAGCAAAAAAGAAGGTTAAGTAGAATAGGAAAACATTGGATGGCATTCAAAGAAATATGTAAAAAACACTCTTCAGATGTACAAATGTGGTATACTTGCCATATAGATTATGGATAATGAGTTATGGATTGTGTAAAAAGCACAGTGATATACAATGTAAATACAGATAGTGTTAAACACAAGTGTGCAGAACATTTGAAGTACCTGCTATGGAATTTAAAACATCTTTAGAAAATGACGTATCCACAGAGTTTGCGTGTTTCATTGCAGACTGGATTTGAAATCCTCCATTCGTGCTTAGGTCATCTCTAGACCCCTGTACTCAAAGCACAGAAGAAATTAATGGGAATTGCAATATTTCAACACTGTAAACCCACATCTGCCTTCTTCATTACTCTTTCAATGGGATGATATTTAATTTGAGCTTTTTTTTATATTCCAGCAAAGGTTCTTCTCCCAAAATAGACAGTGATGAGTAGAGTCAAAATCATACTTTTTATCACAGTTTGAGCTCTTATGTGACGTTTTTTAAACAATTTGTAGAAGCTGTCTTTTAGATATAGACTAAATGGCTGAATGGTTATTGATAGATTCATGAGTTATATATTATTATGCATATTATAATATGTTCATATATTAAAATTATCATGGATTTTATTACGTATATTAGTATTATTAACAACTAGATTTAAAATGCTCTTTTTATGTCAGGCTCTATGATAAGTATTTTCCATTCTACACTTTAATCCTCATGGTAATACTGTGATGTAGGTGTTTTATCCCATTTTATAAATAAGGAAATGGAAGCTTGAAGAGTTTGAATAAATTATCTAAAACCACCTAGATAGTAACTGATAGTGCTGGGATTTGAAAAAGGCTGCCTCCCTCCAAAAAAATAAAAATAAAACAAAACCCAAAGGCAGAGCTCCTAACTGCTAGAAAGCAACGTCTTCCATCACTGTTGGATTCGGTCGTGTGTTAATTCATCTGGGATTTGAACACAGGCAATGGGTCTCAGGTGGGCTGTGATGCAGTCATTATGATGGCTTAGTGGAGGACAGGTGCCAACGGGCCACTCCTGGGACTGGGACTTTACAAGGCACCTGGCTGTAAACACCAGGAGGCCAAGACGGAGATGCAGAAAGATGGGAGGTGGGGGTGAGGGCAGCCTGATGATGGGCCATGTATGCAACAGAGGAACCCGCTAAACACTGGAAAGAATTGGCAGATGGAGCAGAGACTAGAGGAAAATGGAAAAAAAGTGTGAAGAGATGGACTAGGTAGAAGGCTAAAGGTGGTGGATCCAGAATAAAAGACGTGGGTGTAAACATCCCAAGATACCTTGCAAGAGGTATTCTTTAATCTCTAGTTTGCTCACAACTGGGCAAAATTGCAAGTCAGGGCAAAAACAGAAAAAAGACAAACTCCTGATTACAATAAAATTTTGCAGTGTTATGCAAACTTACCTGATTAGATGTATTAACTGTAAAAGGATACAAGTCCTTCAGGTAAATCCTTGGCATGTTGTCCAGAAGCATGCCATAGAGAGGCATATATAAACTTGCTATCTGGGCTTGCTTTTCCTAGGTGAAAAGGTAGCCGAAAGAAATGATTCATATAAAAATCAATAGGCTTGTTGGTTTTCTATGCATTTAATGCAGTGAGCCATTAAATGGTGTTTAGGGAAGGGAGAAAGGGAGATCACTTACTGGCTCTCTGTATCGATCATCAACTGAATGCTTAGCCATTAGGTTTTTTAGGACAGCTAAAGCCAAGTGCCTGATGTCTTGGTCCTCCTGCAGAGCAAAGCCAACTTCTCGGAGCAGAATTCCGATTAAGAAGTGTTTGCGGCAAAATTCATTTGTGACGGAATATTCAGGCATGTCTTTGTGGGGAAAGCAAAGAACTCAGGTTATTGAAAATCAAATAATCACTTTTTAATCAAGATGGATTTACCAATCAACTACTATCTGCCTTACTGCAGAGATGAGAGTTGGGTTATGCCCTCAAGGACAGTAAGAGAGGCAGATATGCTCTGTGTACAAACAATACTCCAGGTCATTGTTAAATTCCATCAGTGCAGCAAGCATACATAATTACAGCAGTTGAGAGGAGAAGAACATATTTTCTCTCTGGAGGAGTCAGGAAATGTTATTGGAAAGAATGTTTGGTGATGGGCCTTTGAAGAGGGGTACAGCTGGGAGATGCAGAGACTTGTGGGAGCAGATGGAGGCCGTGGAGGGAGGACAGGAGATGGGCAGGAAAAGGGATAAGGGATTCCACGGCACAGACTTCTGAAAGCACAGGTATGTGGGGGCCCAGGAAGCACAGTGGACACAAAAGGAGCAGTGAGAATGGGGGCTTGAGAGATAGATTGGGGCTAGATGATGGAGAGACTTAAGTGCAGATTCCTTGGCTGGTGAATAGGTCCCACCACTATGTGCTCTTTTGTTTGTTTTTTGTTTCGGAATTTTTTATTTAAAAATTTTATTTTTAAAGAAGCTTTAGGTTACGTAAATGTTACATCAAAAATATAGGAGATTCCTATATGCCCCACCCTCTCCCCCTCCCACACTGTCCCACTTTGACATCTTCCATTAGTGTGGTACATTTGTTACAATTGATGAACACATATAGAAGCATTGCTACTAACTACGGAATTTAGTTTACATTATAGTTTACACTCTGCCCCGCACAATTTTATAGGTTTTGACAAAATGTATAATGGCCTGTATCCATCACTGCAATGTCATGCAGGGCAATTCCAATGTCCCAAAAATGCCCCCATGTTACACCTATTCTTCTCTCTCCTTCCCCTCAGAACCTCCGGTGGCTACTGCCTATATATCAATGACACAAGTTCTTCCATCGATAGAATAATAATAAGTCCATCAGACTGGGGGGAGGACTGGAGGAAGGAGCAGGTGAACTCTGGGGGTTTGCAGGTCTGTGGTTAAAACTGCATGCTCTTAATTCTGCAGGAATTGTGAAGTCACTAACGGCTTTTGAGACCTGTGGCTCGATTAGACTTGAGCTTTATTAAGCTGTCAATGGCAGTAGGATATAAAAGGGATTAGATTGTAGGGAGATGTTGAGTGAGAGACACAGTGCAGGAGTCAGCGGCAATGGGACAAGCCAGGGGTGAGGAGACGGCATCTGGGCTGAGGTAGAAGGAACCTAGCAAGAGAAGCAAAATCATCAGGACAAGTGGGATGGAGGATGTGAGGGAGCAAACTCAGAGCAAGCTGTGAAAGTCTGACCCTGAATGATGGAAAAGAGAATATTAAAACTTCTAGTAATAATGCATTTACTCAGAATTGTTCCTTCTGCTCGGCAGTCACCTCCCACTCACACACGATGTACTGCGCGCCAATTCTGGGCTAAGCGCTGTACACGCATCACCCCACTTAATTCTCAAGACCCCCTGGAAGGCAGCTATAACTAGCATAATGAACCAGAATATTCCACTTCAAAACTGACCAGGAGCAAGTCAAATATTTTGAATTTTCAGTCCATAAAGATGCAACTGAATGTTCAGGAAATGTGAACATTTTAGGAAACTAAGATCAGAAGGCTCTGGTTAAATAAATTCCTCAGAGAAAGAGTGAATGATATTGAGGGCCAGAAATGAGCCACTTTTAAATTTTCAATGAAAGGCCAGAGAAAAGATTTGTCCAGACTACTTTAAGGAATTACATAAAAAAACTTATATGATCCTAATAACCTCAGTCTTGAAAACATAGCTCCAACCAGGTTGTGGTTTATCAAAATAAATAGTTTAAAGAAAACTAGTTACATTGGACAAGAAGTCGTTATATATCTGGGAATTTTATTTATGACATACTCTAAGGAAATTTCAGATGCTTTGGGAAATTGAATCATCTCAAGCACTGGAGAATAAAATATGAAAGAATTCAAGACTGGGAATCATTACATTATCTGTGACAAGAGAAAAGGTCACACCAGTTTTTGGATATTTTAACTATGTGATAGTATATATATGGTTATCTATTAGCACCTAGAAACTGGCAATCTGTAGACACAGTTAGCATACCTCACTGGATTTTTTAGTGTATATACTTACAGTATTATCAAATTATAATGCAGATATTAATATTTTGATAATATAACATAAAATATCATTATTTACCTGACGCATGTAACTCTTGAGTTGATTCTGAAGGTGTCAAAGGATCTGGATTTAATAAAAATAAACAAAATGGTTGGGTATATGTATACTCAGATACATACATATATTTATTAACCATGTGTAATTTATATTGGAAAATTAAATGATTGTTCTGAGATGTAAATGTGTCACTTTACTATTGCTTTGTTGTTCAAGGAGAATATATTTTTGTTTCCCTAAAATAGAATGCCATGAACTGAATTACTTTAATTCTTAGCTTTTTGCTTGAGCATCTATTTTTCTATTAGAAATCTACTTGCTATGAAATATATATTTTTGTTTTTAGATCCACAAAGAGACCATCAGGCCTTTTCCTAAGCAATTGACAAAGAGCAAACAATTGGTATCAAAATGAACAAATGCAGGCTTGGTCCTCTCAGGTACCCTAAGAACCCTGGCTAATCCAGTAATAACACGGCACTAGTTTGTAAAACAAATGCAAATACAAATACAAAGCAAAACAAAAAACTTTACATTTCATGGTTCAAAATAACATTTTTTTCTATAAAGGCATTTTGATTAAATGTGCTTCATAAATTAAAAAAAAAAACAGTAATGTATATGGCTTATATTTCCATAAAATGGCAAAATTTTTATAGGCATGATAACTTACTTTACTCCCTTTTCCCCTCCAAAATATCTAATACTACATGGGGCTATGTTAGTTTCTGCTTTTCATGAATATCAGATTGACTCCTTGTGAATAGTTTAGTCACTACTTAGAAGTAAAGTCACTCAAGTTCCTAAATCATTTTAAATTCTTCTTGTGTCTTAAGATTTGCTTAGTTTCTGATGCCTATATGGGTGATGCTTATTCTCTACCATGATCTTTCTGGTAATGTCTCTATCTAGCTCTATCTATCATCTATCTATCTATCTATCTATCTATCTATCTATCTATCTATCTATCTATCTATCTATCATTTATCTCTAAAGTAATGAATGAAAATATTTTCTGTAAATGCTTTAAGCTACACTAAGTAAAGAAATGTAAAGCCAGCATACTCAACCTCTCCCACTCTCTGGCTCAGGGGTGTCAAGTATTTACAGTGCTGCATTCCCTCCTCCCTCCCTCATTCCCTCCCTTTCTTCCAAGATATCAGTTTTCTTTGTACAACTTATTTTGAGGAACTACATTTTAACATAATTGTGCACATTAATTAACAATTTTAAATGAGTGTACACTCATAAATTCTTCCCTGTAATTATATGTTTCAAAATCAAAGGAAAGCTGTCTTTTGGAGCCATATGGTAAAAGACAGTTTGGGTCTTGGTTCAAATTCTTTGCTCTACCATGGCCAAATTTTGTAATTTTGTTGGCTTTCCCTTAAATGAAGAGAGAAACACTGGCAAAAATTGAGAAAAGTAGAGCTGCATTCAATTCCGCATGCCAATGACTTCTGCATTTTAATCTGGTTGCCTGGGTCTGAAACTCATGGGCCAACTTCAGACATAACTGTGGCTGAGGAAAAAGGAAAACAACAACAAACAAACAAAAGGCAAAACAAAGAAATAAATTCACTTGGTAGGGATGGACAACAATTCTGAGGGTCATTACCTGGAATGTGAGCTGATCTTATGGGGAGACACAAAGGAATAAAGTGCTCATGCTGACATACTTCTTGAAGAAAATCAAATTTATACTGGCATAAGGTCTGAAAAAGAGGCAAACTGGATGACTATTACTTACAAACCAAGAAAGTTAATAAAAGCAAAAACCCGGCACTTATGCCTGAAAAGAAGATGTAATTATTTGTTGTAGGACCAAGAGATAACTGCTATCCCTCAAACGTGCTAAATGTAGTTAGGATTCCTAGTTTTAGGGATTGGTCAAGGCCTCCTCAGGAAAAGATCCCATTTGAGCTTCTCTGAGATACGAACCAACCTAGTCATGCTTTTTGCTTCTTTTAGCTTGTCTCATGGCACATTTACTCTGAGAAAAATACTGTCTTGTCACAGGTACAGAGATCTAGATTTCCACTCAGATCATAAATCAGACCATAACGGTTAGCTCCTATGCGCCAGAGCTAAAGAAGATAATGGCGCAGAGAAGCCAAAATTGTGGCAATCTCTCTCTGCAATATACTCTCTCCGAGTACATTGTTTATTTTGCTTTCTTCTTTTCTGCCCTTCCAAACAGGTCTGTCTTTTCAATAATGTTTGGATTAGCATAGTATTAAATGGAATCCAGACATTGTCTAAGACGACTGTCATATATGTGCCAAGAACAACCAGATAAATAGGCACAAGTAGCACATTTATAGGTTTTCTATTTTTATTCTCATGCATGCTAAGTAATCATTTTTAAAGACTGTCATATTATATTCATTATATTCACTAATATCAGCTGACCAAATAAAATATATTCCATTTGGCCAGATAGTTTAGAACTATATTTTATGGCAACTTCAGTCAATAATTTAAAATCCTGCCATTTCCAAACAAGTAGAGTATTTGACTTTATCCTTTCTACATAAAAGTGAACAGGAGCATAATTAAATTATATGTTACATGAATAATTAACTTTAGTTAGTTAATTAAATTATATAAGTTAAATTATTCTTCAGAGAACATTATTACTGTTTGGTCTTTGGAAAAAATATTTAAGTCTGCTATAATTATATCTAAATGGACAGTTTGCTAATTTCATGCAAAATAGGAGCACTAAGGAAAAGTATCCTTTCAAAAAAGTATTTAGAGTGAGAATTGGATTCTCAAATAAAACCAAATGACATTTAATCATGAAATTCTTGTGGTGAAAGTGAATCTCCACCACCTCAAAAATGATGTTCAGACTCCTAAGCATGGCATAAAAGACTATTATTTACTTTTGGCCTCTCGACATCCATTATTCTTTCCCAATACTTGTTCTCCTACAACCCAGATAATTCCTTTTGGAGGCTTATCTTCTTCTCAGTGGGTAAAGCTTAAAGGGGAACTATTAATTCAGAAGCCCTGAACTCCCTCCTTAAAAGACGGGCATGTGGCTCAAAGCAGGTCAGTCATACACTTCCTCTGTGCAGTGTAAATCTTAAGCAGAGTATTAGCGATAGAAAATGATTCCAGTTTACTCGTTTAAGCAGTAGTAGTGGCAGCAGCAGTAACACCCTGGGCAAACTGTTCCTCCTTTGCTCTGGAACTGCTTTAGCCCCTGCTCTTTTCCAAGACTGGTTTTACCACTGTTTTATCAATGTTATTGACTCCCAATACTGATCCAATAAATTCCCCTTTGCTAAAATTGGAGTCAGTTTCTGTTGCTTGCAACCCAAAGAATCTTAACTGATGTAAACAAGTTTCATGATCTGGCCAACATATGCCTTATTGTAGCTCTGTGGTTCTCAAACTTAAGAGTGCAGAAGAATCACCTGAAAGTCTTGTTAAAACAGATTTCTAGGCTCCAATCCCAGTAGTTCAGTTCACTGTACTGCTCTGGGAACACACTTTGAGAACCACTGCTCTAGAGTCATTATTCTTTCCCCATCTTTCCTACAAGCACCTCCTACCTGGGTAGGGTGACTCAACTGTCTTTGCCCAGAACTGAAGGGTTTCCCAGGAAGTGGGGTTCAGTGCAAAAACCAAGACAGCTCTGGGCAAATGGGACTCTAAGAATTGAACCGAAAAGAGTAACTCCTTTCACCACCCATAAGAAATAGAAGTGAAAATGTAAACACATTTGTTCCACTCTCTCTTGTCTCCCACTAAGGAAGGAATTGAGAGACTTACTCAGCAGATGAACTATTTTAAAAGGCTGCCTCTCTTTGGTATTTTTTTAATATTCAAAATAGATAGGTTAATGTTTTAGGTGGATATATATAGAGACCAGTTTATTCACTCAAAATGCCACAGTAGAGAAAATAATCACCCTAGAACATGTTTCTTACCCTGAGATCTCCAGAAGAGAACATGCTGATGTAATTGTTAACCATCTTAAACACAAATCCTCGGTCCATAAATGTAAAGCAGCGCTAAAAAAGGACAAAATTCAAAATACATTTACTACTTCAATAAATAAAAAAATTTAAAAAGGTAATTAAATAGATTGAAGTAGAGTAACATTTAACTAAATGTGGTATGTAATAAGTATTGAGAAATCTTTAGAATATGTTTAAGCATTTGTCCACACATGGCAACTAATTAAATCACTGGATATAGTACACAATTCTGAAAGTTACAAACATATTTATTATATTAATTTAATAAAATGTCACCTGGAACTTGGCAAGCAAATATTATACCCCTTTCCTTTTTATATAGTTTTAGGTTTTACTGGTTTATTTCTTTTTTGCTTTTTTCTTTCTTTCTTTTTTTAGCTATTTGTTTATATTTTATCCGATTTTCTTTAGTAACCAGCTCCACACTTTGTGGGGTTGAGCTTCTTTGTGGTGTAACACTGGGTGGAACAGGGGTGGTAGAGATGGGCCAGGAAAGCCTTTTAAATCTCCCTGGCCTCCTTCAATAATGTAGCTCTTCTCCTGTTCAACCAAGGCAGCTTGAATTTGAAGGGTGAAGATAGAAGATCCTGAGTTTTATCAGTGAGTTGCTCGTTCTCTCTCTTATTCTGAGGTTAAAGTCTCTCAACCTTAATAAGGTGAGGCTTAAATAGTAGGTAGATTTGGAGGATACAGACAAGCATTCCAAGTTGGCATAGTACCTGCTCTCTTTCCAAAAGATGGGGAGCTGTGGCAACCAGTAACCAAGCTACAGCGGCCAAAGACTGCACTGGTAAGTGTGGAGTGGGAGGCATGGGGCACCCTCACTGATGCCATATTTTGGGAAGGCACTAGAGCAGATTGCCATATGGGCTCATCCCAGTGTGTGAGTTTCTTTCTATCCATCCACACATGCATGAGACCTAAACTACTTGGGGAAAATTTGGCAGCAGATGTATCACATGGTGTCGAAGGCTTCTTTCTTGTCCAAGGTTCCATTATCATCCATTGCAATGGCTTTGTTGAATCTCTCCTCAGTTTTACTCATAACTCTCCTTTCTCAGAAAGGACTGGATATAACACCCTGCTATAAGGAGTATACCAAGTGGAAATTCTCCCATAGAAGTATGACCATGTGTGAACAAGTGCTATTTTCTTCTCTAATGATGTTCTTCTAATGGTTAGGCATTTATAATTTTGCTTTTCTCTTCCATTTTAATTTTTTTCCTTAGTTTTTAAAAAAATTTAGAGCTTATGTACCTATTCATTACTGGGTTAGTATATTGCCTCATTTATGTGTTCATTTTTAATACGAATTTTAGTTCTTTCATTAACTCTTCATTCAGTAGAGTGTAAATGGCTCCTGTGTCCTCCCGTCTCCCAATAGAACAGTGGGGAGAAGTGGACATAATGATAATAGGCTCAGAAGTTGTAGAATGCTAAGGGGGTGGGAGGAATATGGGCTTCTGCGCCTTCTGCCCTGAGCTGGATACTGGCCGGTGTGTCGAATTCTTCCAGGCCATCAGAGGGTAAAGTCCTTCTGCAGGAGGAAGTCCCAAATGAGTCACAAGGAATATCCCCAGCAGGGCAATCTCTTTCCAGAAGACCTCTGCTCTCTCCTTCCTGCTGGGAAGGGGCCTTGGGTATCATCTTGCAGAGAGAAAAAGACTACCCGGTACAATCTGTAGGCTCTAGAAACTTCCCAAGAAACAGCAGGAGAAAAGGAACAATGGGGAAGCCTTTGGCGAAGACACGAAGGGCCCTTAGACTCAACAGAGGAGGGGCTGGTGGTTCCTGTCAGCAAACCTGTCCAGGGTAGTAGATAACTAGTGCCACCTCCCAGATTAAATTATATATTCTCATACCTATCCAATATGTTCTGGTGTCTAATGTAAAAATACAAGGATAGTGGCTTGATCAAGGTTATAGTAATCAGTACTTGGACAAAAAAAAAAAAAGAAAAGAAAAACATTGTTTTCCTGGTTGAGTGCATTGTCTGTTAAATGATACCATAATTCTGTGTGTTAGCTATTTTTTTTTGACTTTGCATTTTTCTTCTCAGTTCAATACAAATGACTGTAATCCAAAGAAATGTAACTAATTTCCACAAATATTCAGTTTAGTAAGTTGTTTTTCAATATTTTAATTGACCATTTTCTTTTCATACGATCAGCATGTGATCTTTCATCATGTGAAAAGGAGCCTGAGATAATATTATGACAAAAATATTAAATGCCTAAAGGTTTACCCAGGGGTTCTTAACAAGGGGTCTGTGAGCTTGAATTGAAATTCAAAAAAACATTATTCTTGTGGGGACGTGTTGGTGTGGGTGTGATATATTTATTACATAATGCACAGTATAGTGTGGACTTAGTAAGGGGTCTGTGGTTTTCACCTGACTGGCAAAGGGGTCCATGGAACAAAACAGGTTAAGAACCCTTGGCCCAAGGTGGCTATTTGGCATCATTATTGGAGCTACAGTCAATCCAGAACATCACTTCAGGGACAGAAATGCCTGCAAGCAGCTTCTCCATTAAAAATTTCATTTTTCTCTTTAAAAATATTTAGAAGTACTATAATTTGTGACAACACTCAAATTGTCACCTTTAATTAATGTTGGGTCTTCTTCAATAAGACTCCAAATTGGAAGAAAAAATAACAAGTATTTCAAGCATGCAGGATGTACAGATGAAAGTGTTCATCTGATAGTTCTAGTTTTGACTCTTCACTCTAAATGACAGGGGAATCAATTAAGATTTAGAATAACTCACACCCATTACCAAGGAGCTTGAGTAGTGCTGTGATCGAGTTTAACTGTACCTTAAGGAATCTGGCAACACTGTGGTTTGCCCTTCTTGTTTCTTCAGGTGCTTCTTTACATTTCCAAAGCACATGGTCAGAGAAGACCATTACAAGAGTGTCCACTTCATTTTGGTAAGAATCTGGAAATCTTTGAGCACGGGAAAGCTAAGGAAAGAATGGATTATTTCTTTATAATGTGGCATGTGGAATACAAATCTTGGGTGTGTGTGTGACCCAAACAATTAGAAGATTTACTTCATTGTATATATGGTCAAATGAAACCAGCTATTTGCATTTTCTTTAATGCTTTTAAAAACCAAAAACTTAAATAAAACAGAAACTGAAGTTACAGGAGGTGAGTGAATAATCATGATTTAACAGTGGGATGCTGGAGCTGGCTTGCATTGGGACTTTTATTATTTTTTTAAGCCAGTTGACCAGGACACCACATATAGGTGTTTTGAGTACCTCATGGTCATGATTTGCATATATTAAGCTTATTGTTGAAATAAAATCAAATGAACAAATAAACCTGACCAATTTAATAATATACATCATTTTTTATTCTGCTCCATACGCCTTGAACTACAAGAATAAACAGTTCACTTACAGGAAAGCAACACTCACTTATTAAATAAACAATCTCAGCCTTCTAAGAGCTATTGAACATGTCCATGCTGACATTTTACTCACATGGATATGGGTAGGTCTTGATATTCCCTCTGTCCCTCCCTCTTAACTCCCATTCCCACTCTTAACCCAAAAGACTTGTTATGTGCTATGTGACAAAATACATGAGTACTACTTTTAACTGCCCCTCTGTCTCTGCAAGTGTACTCCAAAGGCTCATGGTGGAAGAATTCCTGGCCTGAGGATCGTGGATTTTCTGTCTAAAGCCAGGGGAGGAAGGGAACTGAGGGGACAGCTGCAGAGCAGGAACCTGGAGAAGAACCTGGGGCTGTGGTGTGGCCAAGGTCCTGCCCTGGAGGCCCAGAACGCATGGGCTGAATTTTAGGCCTTTGGGAGTTTTGTCAAGAACAAGGAGGGTGATGGGAAACAAAAGGTTTAGCTGGGACAATGAACCTTTTGCTCCAAGAGATGAGTGTTGAGAAGACATTCAGCTGCTCCGAAGAACAGGACCTCACCTGCTGAGAAAGCAGGGGTCATACGGAGGTGCTCTCTGCCCAACCACACTGCACCCCTCAGATGACTAACCCCGGCATCTTGCCCGACTCCTTCAAATCTCCTGCACTTACTTCCTGGTGGTTGAAATTGAAAGGCAGAGAAAGCCATTCACTGGGAGGACTTTGATGGGAATGTTTTTGAGTTAGATGACAATGTCAGATCTTTTCCTACTGTGATAAGTAAAGATGGTTAGAAAATTGCCCTGAAAACTGGAGTATGGCAGTTGCTACTAAGATAAACTTTTAAGAACAATATTGTTGTCTTTTATCAGTTCATTTCTTCTTAGGCTGTTCACAGGGTTGTTTTGTGACCTGGCTGTTGAGCAGATGTGTACTGGTGGGAACTGGAGAAGATTTAGTGCAATCTATTCTTTTTACAGATTAGGAAAGAGGCTCTGACACATTGAGTGTCTTCTTTATCATCTAACTAGTTAGTGGTAGAACAAGGATTACAATGGTGAGGTTGCCTGACTCCAAGAGAGCTTAATGACACAGGGATCAGAGTCATTCTGATCTTTGTGTTATATTTTCTTTTCCTCCCAGACAGGAGGCTCTTATCTCCTGCAATGGGAGAATGGTCACAGCTGAAGAGCAAACATATGGTATAATAGTTAAGAGTTATGGAACTCCAGATAAGATTAGGCAGGTGTGTTCCGCTAAGGTCAGGGCCATGCACGGATGGGGCATCTGGATGGATTCCCCAAGGACAGTGGCCCTGTAGACTTCCCTGAAGCCTCAGAGCTGGTGGAAGTGCCCCATCCTCCCTCTTAAGAGTTAGCACTTCTCGTATGTGGGAAGACACTTGCAAAGGCCTCAATCTGCAAGGCAATGGGCAAACCCCTCAGGAGCTGTCCCTTTCCCCCTTCCCTTGATGCTCAGGCTAATAACTGTAGTTAAATCCCAGCATAATCCAACTGGGGACTTGTTGGGCCTTGTAAGGTAAGAAGAAAACACATTCCAAGGAACTACAACAATGAACTATCATGTACCAGGAGGAGTGAAGGGATTCTTCTGCGATTGGATTTTAAGGGAGTTTGGTCAAGGCAATCTAAATGTAAGAATGGACAAGTCAGAATTCATTGACATTGGTCACTTTATCAGGACATGGGATTTAACAAGACCTCAAGGAACAGGCAACTCATTGCTGGGGTGGCTGTTAGAAGCCTGGAGATGACTCACTTTAAGTAAAGTGAAAATGCCTTCATTTCTCTGGCAGGCAATAGAGGAAGGAATAAAGAAGCTGAGGGAAGTGGACATGCAGTGGGTATGTTAATTGAGACCACAGGACCCAGCAGAAAATTATATTCCAGGGGAAGTCCATTACCAAGGACATAACTGTTCACCAAGGCCAAGGTGAGTGGGGAGCAGCAACACCCAAGAAGTTCAGTGGTGTCTCCCTTCTGCAGTCACAGAACTGCTCATTAACAACCATTGGGATGATGGGGCCCCAAAATAACAGGGGACATGTGGTGGCACTTAATCTCCAGAAGCCAGGGCTTCAATTACCTTAACAAATGGCAAGGTTGGAGGGGCAGCCAAGGGAACTTGACACTTAAGGAGTCCTAGAGTTGGTTAATATCATGTGGCATCCCTAAGGGCAAAATATACAGCAACCAGCAAGGGTACTGCTTAACAGCTACAATGAAAAGGCAGCATGAATGGAGGAGAAGAGACTGAGAATGGTCATGCCAATAAAAACTCATAATTCCTTACTCTGTCCCAGGATTGGAGTCAATTTTCAGATCTGGAACCCACTGACTAAAGAAATGGCTAATTGCCACCATCTCCCACCCATGCAATATTGTTTTGATTTACTCTCTCAGCAGGAGAGAAGCAGTGTCAGAGGCTTCCTTTTGATCTTAACACAATGGGGGCAGAGAAAACTATGTGAATATGTGTGCAACTCAGCTGACCCACTGGGTGCTTGTTAGTCCTCCCTACCCAATTATAATTTTGAATGGCCACACACAGCAAAGCTGGCTTGAGCTGAATGTGGTTGCCAGAGGCCGAGACCCCTCTAGAATGAGGGTTTAGGTCACACCACCAGGTAAGTCACCAGGATCTCACTCTCTAGCTGAGAGTAAGGAGAATCTAGAATGGGTAGTAGAAGGAGATGACGAGTACCGTGCAGGGTTCTGATCAGGTGCAGTGATGGGCTGCAGTTTTTCCCACTAGCCTCCCTCTTATAAGTCTGTTTAGGAAGAGAGGCCCATGGTGGAACTAGTATCTGAAAATATGCAATATGCAGTGCAAAGTGTGGACTATGGCAACCACGGATGTGCCTAGCTTAGATGTCTCTCTCTGGCAGTTTGATATTATTGATGAATTCCAAAAAGAAATACCGATTGTGTTTGTAAACTGGTCTGGTCCTCTGGGAGTTTTAGATTGTATTAGACTCAGAGGTTTCACTTTTACATTATTAAATCAAGATTAGGGCTTTTATTTGACGTCATTAGCATGACTTGGTTTGAGTCCCTGCCTAGAGCTAGCCGACAGCTATGGGCTACATAAATAGATGCTCAAACAAAGACAGGGGAGTAAATACATGGAGAAGGAGAACACAGAAGCAAATACACAGGAAGAGAGAATGCACCATAGACATGGTCCTGGGAAGAGAGATGAACCTTATAGTTTACAGCTGAGCTTGTGTAGTGACCAGAGCAGCTGAGCCTGTAAAGAAAGGAGCCCTGGGAAGAGTGGCGAGCCTGATGCCATCCTGCACCTGAGATCAGAAGAAGCTGGGACCATGGAGCCATAAGAGGTAGGAGGAAGGCTGAACCCTTTCAGATATCGCCTGCCATCTTGCGTCAACACGTGGCAACAGAATTTTGGTGAGAAAGTACCTCTTATGGTACCTTGGGTTGAACTCTTTAAGGCCTGGTAACTGTAAGCTTCTACCGCAAATACCCTTTATAAAAGCCAACAGAGTTCTGGAACTTTGCATCAGCACCCTTTTGGCTGACTAATACACCCTCCAAAAGAGAATCTACTGTGACTGGTGGAATTAGTGTCTATAGCTGTGGGATCCACTCAGTCATTCATGCCAATGTTATGCTCTCCCCAGGCTGCTCCCAGTCAATGACTGAGCACACAGGCATACTACAGCCAGGCCATTTCTGCCAATGCAGGATTCCTCTAATGAGCAAGGCATTGCTCTAAGGCTGCCCATAGGCCCAGCTAACACTATGAGGTCTTTCTAGCCAATCCTCCTCCATTCCCCATCTCCTTTCATAGGTGTTGGACCTTCCTATTCCTTTCTCTTGTCTATTTTATCCTTTGCAGACATATTCCCCAATAAATCTTTGGCACTTCCAATTTTATCCTGGTATCTATCTGTTTCTGAAGGACTTGTACTGATACACACGATCATTTCTCCTACTTAAAAAGCAATTAACATAAATTGCTAAGGTTTACAAAGCAAATAAAAATGGAACTAATGAGAGCATATTCAGTAGCATAATTGTAGGATAATATCATATTACATATGATCTTACCTGAATTTTATTTGTGTCAATCAAGTGCTGTGCCATTGATTTTAGGATAATTGCGAAGAAGAACCAAGAATGCTGTTATGAAAAAAATGACAATCAAAAATTTGTTATGCTATCAAAAAATGATAATTCTATTTTTATAATATGTCATATTACAAAATGCTTAATTTGAAATATATTCTTTGAAATTAAATGCATCAAAATTATTCTCCATTATGTTAGGATGACCTTTATCAAAGTTCCAATGGTAAAAGTAAATGTCAGAAATTTCATTTCCTCAACTATCTTAAAAAATGTTGAACCTAAAACAAGGTTTCAGCTTACTTGACGTGGTTGACTCATGTTAAATCCTTTGGAGACAACAGTCTCATATAATACTTATTCACTTAGTTAAACAAAATTAAATAAACCTTTTTGTATAGAAATATATCACAACAGGTCTACCCCTAACATTTCCAGGGCTAGGGGCGAGAGTCCAAACGGAAGGCTACATGTCCAAATATTTTTAAAAGTTGGAAGTCAAGCTAACAAGTGGGTAAATGAAATATGCTCTCTCTTCCTACCTTGACAAATATAATTTCATAGCCACTCAGAAATTCTGTACCAGACTGTGGGAGTGTGGGGAGATCTACACCCCTCTTCTCACTTAGGCTCCGTCTTACACCTCAGGGGCCTGGAACACGTGTGTGACCACCCAGCCTTCACATCCAAGTGCTGTCCACAAACCACCCCTCCTCTGCAAACAGCCCCAGCAGTCTTCTGTCTACGGTTTCACTCATGCATCAAGATCTGCCCTCTGCAGGAATGACTGAGGAAAGAGGTCTATGCAGCCCTTGGAATCAGCCTTGAGGCCCTAGGGCAAGGCTCCGAGGGACCCTTTCAGGGTGTGTGGTCTGGGAGGAGAGGCAGGGGCTTCACGTGGACATTTTCTCTTGGCTACGCGCACACCTAGCTCTGTGGGGGCAGGCACAGCTGGAGGAAGACCAGAGCACCCCTTTAGCGTGCAGAGCCCGGGACGGGGCTCCTCTTCCCTGGTCTAAGGGTGATACCTATTCCAGGTACAAAAGCATTTATAGTGGAGTCGTACACTTTAAAGAAGGGTTCTTAACAAGGGCTCCATGAGCTTGAACTGAAATTCAAAAAGAACATTATTCTTGTGGGGACGTGTTGGTGCAGGTGTGATATATTTATTAAGTAATACACAGGATAGTGTGGACTTAGTAAGGGGTTTGTGGTTTTCACTTGATTGGCAGAGGGGTCCATGGAACAAAAAAGGTTAAGAACCCCTGCTTTAAAGAATCTGTCTTCCTGATCTTCTCTCTTCCTTTCCCCATAGATAGTGATTTTTAATTTTTTGTTCATCAAAATTTTTCTACGTATACTTACATACTTAAGCAATAGTGTTGCCTGCCACTGAAACTTGTATAATGGATCCATACTGCACATATGCTTCTGTGGTTACTTTTGTCGGTCATCAAGTTCTGTTCTGATGTTCATCTATGCTGAGGCATGTAGCTGCAGGTCTTATATTTTTGCTACACCATATATATATAGTCATAATTTACTTATCTGCTCTACTGTTGATGGACATTTGAGTTACATCCAATTTTAGGCTGAGACAAAGAAAGCTGCTATGGACTTTTGAATACAGAGTCCTAGCTCCAGAGGACTGACTAAGATGAGGAAGACAAGGGGTTGAAGTTATAAAGCGGCATCACTGGCTTTAAGGAAGGGTTCATTTAGTTAGAAGAAATGTAAATACCTACTTGATGTTGGAAGGGAAATTCATGTTGTTAGATGTGTTTAAAGAATCCAAGGCACATTTTTACAATTCCCTTCCCCTACCCTGTCCAAAGTGATATTTGTAACCTGCACGCCAAATGTTCCAATATTTGTCTCCTAATTCAACAGACACCTACCACTATCTAAATACCCCTCAACACTCCAACCTGTCACCACTATTTATCTTGAGGCCACAAGGACTAGCTGAATTAGTCCTTTGTTTATAATTATATCTGATAACAAAAAGCCCCTGACTCATCTGCTACACTCTAATTTCTGTAGGCTCCACACATTCCCCTTTCTATCCCATTTCCTAAACCCATCCACCAGATTCTCTGGAACGCAGGGCCCATAATTAACAAACTATCGGGAAGAATCCATTTCTCCTCCAAACAGTCCCTCTGCCTTTGTCTTCCACCTGAAACTTGGCTCTGCCCTGGGGATGCTGCTTCTCCAGCAGCCCTCTCAAGGGGACCATCCCCATCCTCTTCCGTCACTCGGCCCTCAACCCAGCAATTGATCAAGGGTCAGAGCATGTCACTCTTCTGCTCAGAACCTTCGAACAGCCCCCAGTTGCACTCTGAGGGGACAGCAAGCCCTTTCAGCGGCCCTGAAGGCCTTCCCCCTTCCCCCAAAGCTCCCCATGCTTCTCTGGCCTCATTTTACCCCCTCTCCTCTCTGCTCACCAGCTCCAGGCACACGGATCCTCTGCCACCTTTCGACACACAACCACGCTGCTTGCTGCTGCCTCACGGCGTCATGGTCTTTCTATCTACCTTGAATGTCCTTCCCCTAACATTTGCACGACCAGCAATAA
>JAQZBX010023639.1:19626-30803 GCA_029593785.1 Cabassous unicinctus
CCCCCCCCCCCCACCCCCAGTAAAATACAAGCTCCCCAAGGGCAGGGATCTTTATTTTGTTCTCTGATGCACCCCAGGTGCCTGGGGTGGTGCCTGTCACATGCGAAGGACTTAGAACATATTTGTTGAATAAGCAGAATGAATGGGCAAAGGTGGCTAGTTTAAACAAACACACTGCTGGGCCTACGATAGTTCGACTTAAGTAAACTCGCATTGTTGCTTATTGATCCCGGCTTCCCTTCTGGCTACTGACTGACCATCTGTCTGTCAAGTCATGAGAGGCAATTAAATTTAGCTTGGAAAGTCATCATTTAATAATAATTTAAACCTATTTTTCTACAAGCTTCTCACCATCTCTTTTTTTTTTTAATGTTCCCACAAATGCACGTTTCAGCTTTTCAGGGCCAAAGAGAAGATGTCTCTCTTCTTCCTCTTTGTTGTCAGTATATGCATTAATACAGCATCATTAATCCTTTCCTTGGTGTTTCCCTTCTTACTATGTCAAACAACTTTATTTTTGCTATACTTAGCTTTTTAAAAAAATCTTTTACATCATTTTTCATAGTCATTCATTCTACTTTCAGGTCAAAACACTTCACTTGGGTCTTCTACTTTTTCAGGTGATATTCTTTTGACATAGGCCTCTTTCACTTCAGATTTTTATATGCGACAGTTTCACGACAAAGTCCATGCCAGAAATTATAAGAGAAATGATCTATAAAAATCATTTGATGCTGGCACCTTCTATGGGCGAGAGTGACTCATCCCTAGCACCAACAAATAAACAGCCTTAAATTCCTTACCTTCAGGACATCCTTTACTGTTGTCATTTCATTTGATTTCAAGAGACCAGTCACATTTTTAGCCAGTTCCTCATGTATAGTTCTCTCTTTGTATGCCTTGGTCTTGAAGACAAACTGAAGAAAATCCAAAAAGTGAGTAAAATTAAATACTTAGAAAGAGCCAAGGAATCATATTACACTCATAACTCATATCTGAAAATTATCTGCTCATGCTTGATTTTGCCATGAAATAAACAGAGGCCTAAAGATAGGAGTAGCACACGCCCCTTCCTATCTATTGGGCTTTGCGAGGATATGGCCTTGCTCACCTACACTCTCCTTGAAACTCTTTGTGTAGAAACCAAGAGACAGAGTCAGAGAGCAAATCAGTAGGTTCCAGGAAACATGGAGGGCTTTGACCCACCTACTTATAGGGCACATTTCCCCTTCTCCTTCCTTCCACTGGTAACAGGTGGCATGGTAGCAATTCTTCATCCTGAAAGGGGTAGAGCACCCACTCAAATAGCCAAGTGGGGAAAGCGGGTGCCCTCCAGAGGCTAGCAGGTAAGCTCCCCTTAAGCCCAGGATCTACCATCCCATGCTCAGACACATCTATCAGGGGTCTCATGATCATTAGTCATTGGTAAGATAACAAATGCCGCTCACTTGGTTTTGTTACTGAAGGCTGGTTTTGGCATGCATCACTGAATACAAGTAATGGTTTTAGCTTCCAGTAGCTCTTTGTATCTGGTAAGGGCATCAATATCAATTTATGCACATACATGCACTTCAAATGTAAAATGATGATTATGGAACTATATTATTTGACTTATAAGCTGGTTCACCTCAAGGAAGGCATTTCTTCATGATATTCCCCATTCAAGACTGAAGGCAGGCAAGAAAGTGGCTCAAAGCAGAGGCATACTCCATCTGGACCTATAAGCATCTCTTTGATGTGCTGTAGCACATCAGCACCTAAGTCATCCTAGCAGGGCTTGACTTCTCCCGCCTCAACCCAGCGGAGAAGGACAAAGCTAACAGGTTTATGAAACTAGCTAAAATCAAGGCTAACAATGATTTCCCCCCTCATGGATTATAACTCTTATGGGGGCAGTCATCATCAGCTATCTTATCCCATGTATAGTTTATCTAGCCCCATGGGCATTGCAGCTAGCTCTGAAATATTTTTATTTTCAAATTTAGCTAGAATATGTCAATGCCACAAATCACTCTAAATCATGGCATTTAATTAGATTGACTTCAGACACACATCTTTGAAAAAGACATGGTTTATGTGTACATTTTGAATACTGTAGATGACATGAGTTAGAAGCATTTAGCGTCACTGAACTTGAAATGGTGTTTAGTTTACTTCTGAATGAATGTGAATTGCACTGAATGTTGTTACATCTTTCAAGGATATCAGTGCACATACTGGTACTAGGTCATCAATTTTCTTTATACTCCTAAGTATGAGAACTTACATCAATATGTTGAAAAAATATTTTTTCCTACCTAGTGTAAAAAAATCAGACTCTTTGGTCAAGGTCAGGCTGCCAAAGATGTACTGTAACAGGAGTCCAATCACAGAATTCTAGAGATGTATGTTCATCTGGTCCATCCCATGTCATGTCATGTCATGTCATGTCTCATACCATGAGAAAACTCAGTTCTAGAGAGACTGATTGCTAATATTAGCTATTTAACCTTGGCCTAGAATTTAGTCTCCCACTTTCTAATGTAGTTCTCTTTCCAGAGTAAAATGCAAGTTGATTATATTTATTAGGCTGAATTTGATTTAGATATATCAAAATATGTTCTAAAATATCCATAGGGATTGTTAGAAGCCTGAAATTCCACATAAGTGAATTTCTGGATTTGAATCACTTCAGAGCAAATGAAAGAAGCAATCCTCTATATTACAAAGTGAAATGGTCTTGTCATGATATTTTAGACTTTCTGGTTAAAAATAAAAATCACAAAAGGGTGCATTTCCAACCTGCTGCTCCAAAAGCATCACAGATAAAGCATCTGAGAGCTAGTTTGAGGTGCTCATGAGGAAGTAGCTTTGGTTCTCACAAAAATAGTCACAACCCCAGAGGATTCTTAATGTAATATCTAATGATTTCATCAGATCGAGGTAAATAGTGTTTATGTGGAAATGCAGATGCCTGTATATAAGATGGAATGGGAAATTCTTTTTCTTCTCAGTGGCCTTTGGAGACTGAACTGGAACACTGGGGTGAATACTGAGAGGAGGGAAGTTCTCCAGATGACGCTGTTGAATGGTAAATTCATCACTACCCTACAAAGGTAAGCCATGATCCTGTCTTAAATAGAGAACAAACTAAAAAGGCATTAGTAGGTAAAACCAGCTTTCTGCAACTGAAATGTAGCTCATATTGGGTAAAATTATACCATGTGTAAATAACTGGGTAATAACTATTTTTGGCATATTAGACTATTTTAATGAAGGTAACTAGGTAACATCTACCATTTCTAGCAGATGGAAAAATATATAGAAATAAAACAGTAGTGAAAAAATTCCCTACAGGTGTCTCAGATGGGTTCATTAAAGAATGCACTTTCTAGTAATTTCCTTTCACAAGAGCGTTGGGAGTTTATACAAGTTTCTAGCACAAAAGACCCAAATTCTTTTCTAGTCACCTATCTAGACATCTAGAATATATGGGAGCTTCCTTTAATTAAAAAGTCTATGTCTTAAAAAGATTTATTCTATGCAAAAAAAAAAAATAGAAATTTAGATCCTCTACGTATAATAAAGTAATTTAAGATGCTTTCATTTATATCTGGATGGCTTCTTTTCATTCAAGAAGATGTAATTTAGGTAGAAATGTTCAAACATCATCACAAGTTCACTGGCATTAATTCATAGGCCAACTGGAAATGAAAATATAAACATCTCCGAGTGAACACTTGATGAAGGACACTGGAAGAAGCAGTGCACACAGATGGAACGGGCAAGTGGTTCATGCCAGAAGATAAAGGACTTAACATACCAGAAGCAGGTACAAATATACAGTAACTGGGAAAATGAAATAATGCCTGAGAAAACAATAAAAAGAGCTAAGAAAACATTACAGAAGAAACAAAGGGTATTCAACAAACCAGCAGGATAAGTCTTCCTTTAATTTACACAGGACTCTCACTTGTTTGTAATATTGACTTCAAAAGGAAAACATTTTAGTTTTCTCCTCCTTTTCTTCCCTCTCTCTTCTAATACAAATATTCATTTCCACTTTACACATTATTTATACAGTCATACATTTAAATACCTTTAGCCAATCAATGTGAAGTGATGGACTCATAAGTAATTAAGGGGAACGCTTAGGATTACTGAGGCAGGCACCATTCAACGAAAGGGAGCAATCTCCCACTTATTGCAGACAGGAAATGAGACAAGCCACACAGCAGAAGGGGAACCAAGGTTCAAGTGGCGATTTCATACCTTTATGTACGACTGGACAGAGTGGTCTAGCTGCTCCTCGTGGCACTTGGCCACAATGTCGGTAAGAACCCTGGAAAAGCAAAGCAGTTCAGTGGCTTCTCTGGAGACGGCTGGAAAGTACCATTTTGCTTTGTCAGTGGAGTGCTTGGTGTATGGGTACTTAATAGTTACTGAATGAATGAATGAATGTATATCAGATACCCCCACCCCCATAAGGGGCTTTTAATATCTGTAATAGCTGTTAGCCATTTCAAACCTTGAAGCTTCTAAACACTAAGATGTAAAGTAATGTCCCAGTGGAGGCTTTTTGCCCCAGGTGAATGTGCTAATTATGGTCTGTAAGTTTGCTGACATTGTCTTCTTGGAAAAGAGATCATTTCTAGTACCCAATTAAGACTTAAAACGCCTAACTTCTAACTAATTATCATATTCCATTTTAGAGGGGCTTGCCTTCTAAACTACAGGCACTGTATATGGTTTTGGAAAAAGCAATTAGGCTATAATGCAGGGCTTCCCCCGCCCTCCCCCCCTTAACTGGGTTAGGGTTTCTAATAGCAGTAGTGGTATGGGTTGAAGTTTTCCATATTAAAACTATCAGTTGCTCCATGGTTGTAGCCCCTACAAATAGCTTAGACTTTCAACAGATCTAGCAGCTGAGTCTTAACACCGACATACATAAATAATCATGCTGAAAAAAGCAACAGCTGAAGACACAGTTGTGGGCTTTTAACTTGGGTTCAGAAGTGGATGGTGGTGAAGCCTTAAGAGATGCTTTAATTTTCCAGAGCTTTGGGTCTTTACTTGAAAAACTAGGCTAAAAATCCTCATTTCAAAAGAAGCCAATAATATGCCTGTGAGTTAGGAAAGTACTGGAAAGTATTTCAACGCCAAGAGTAATATAGATTTTTTCCAGACATAATACTATGACTAATATTTTTAAAAAGCGAACACCAGGAATATATGACTCCCTAATAAATTCAGAATGCTATCTCTATAGAGAGGAAGTTGTGATTTCTAAAGTCACCAGCCATATTAGTAATGTTTGAGGCATGCAACGACTTGGATGGATCTCCAGAGAATTATGTTCAGTTGAAAAAGCCAAACCTAAAAAGTCAAACCTGTATGACTTCATTGATATAGCATTCTTAAAATGACAAGATTAAAGAATTGTAGAATAGGTTAGTGGTCAAGGAGGCGGTGGGGGTGGGGTGGTGGGGAGGAGTGGCTGTGGCTATGAAAGGACAATGGGAGGCTCCCTGGTGGATGTGCTCTGTCTTGACTGCACCTTGTCAAGGTCCTGGTTGTGTACTATAGTTTTGTAAGATGTTACCCAAGGAAGAAAATGGATAAAGGGAAAATGGGATCTCTATTGTTTTTCACCACTATATGTGAATCAACAATTTTCTCAAAATAAAATAATTAAAAAGGACAAAGGGAAAAAATAAAAGGGTCTAAAATTTTACTCTAATGATAATAATAGATGATTAGAAGGTAAGGATTCAAGAGTGAAGAAAGAGTTAAATATGAGACACATTCAGAGGAAACCCGAGTATATGCCAATGGACTGCTGCTGGCTTATCCTTAAGGTTTTGCACAAACTCTCCTCGGGCGGTAGTACAGATACCTGGTCACAGTTGTACTTATTTCATCTTCTTCATTCTCTACCAGAACCTTGAAGAGCTGATTCAAGATTATAGGCAGAAAACTCATGATTGCATGAATCTTTTCCACATTCAATAAATTCTGTAGTAAATTGGCAGAAAGAAAGGACACTGATTAAATTTAAAGCATGTTCTGCTAGTGTTTTCAGGACTGGAATATTAATACCACAGTTCACCTCTATCTGGCTTTTAGCATGACATATAAGCATGGGAGCAATGTTGCAAGGATTCTGTTTAATTGGGTAATTTAAAATAAATGGACTTTGATTTTTACTCATTTTTGTTTTGGAAAAACTAATTTTGCTTGTTTTTTTAAATCAACAGGCAGGAATTATTTAGGAACTGTGAAGGAAAATGTTTACTTTCTGTATTGCTAAGATATTTAAAAATCTTAGTGATAATTACCTTTCGGTTTGCTATTTAATGTTCTTTTGCTCATTTCTACCTCAGAGTTCACTCAAACTACTTGTGGGTCATTTACCTTACAAGAGCGGATGAAATTCGAGGTAGGTGACTGAGACATATCTTTCTCTCTTTTTTGGCACTGTTGGAAAAATGCATTCATATTTGGATCCTAAAACAGCAAAAAAAAAAAAAAAAGATTTATTTCTGATGCCACATAATTTGTGTTAGAAGCAATCATTTTGATGGGTTGTGAGCATTTCTGTAAGACAGAGGACTAGATGTGGAAGTGCCTTATCAAAGAGTCAGAATGACAAAGCTTTCGTTTCCACTAGACATTCTGGCATATTGAAGGTATGACCTGAACCAGAGCCTACTTTTTCTCCTATTTCATTCTCATAGGTTTTGTTTTTCTTCTCAGCCACATGACAAGGGCTGAAGAATTGGTGGCTACATTTCTTTTTAAATTTTATTTTAATTTCCTTCTTTCAACCTCCTACTGCAGTCTTCCCCAGACTTCTACCAATTTTTCTTACATATTCCTTAATATATGAGAACATATACTCTTTAATATGCATAGGGATATTTTCATGATTAAATACGCTTGAATTGGCCAAAACTCGGAGAGTCCATAACTAACATCGTGAGATAACATCGTGAGATAACACCAGGCTGTTTCCTGAAGAGTGAGGCACGTTGGAAATTCTCTAATTTCTGTGCTGCCAGTGGGATTTATGCAGTCAGGAAGTGACACAGAAAATTTTAGTGAGGATACGCTCTCTGGATGACTTGGGTTCCCCTCGGGTGTGTGAGTTCTGTTTCCTAGCTCTAGTTCTTATGGCTTTTAAATATCACTTTACTTATTTATTTACTTGACAAATATTTGTTGAAAGCTCATTATATGCCAGGCCCTTGGCAGCCCCAGTCAGACCTGTGGGTGGGGCAAACCCAACCCCTTTTCTGTGGCCCCTCCACTAAAGCTGATAGTCAGGCATCATCCCATGAGACCGCACATATCTCTTTAAGTTGATGAGTTGACAAGTGCTTCAAAAGAGAAGGCCAGGGTGCTTCCCGGGCAAATGACAAGACAACCTGACGCTGTCCACAGGATCAGGAAACAGGATGTCCGCTCTGAGGAAGTGACATTTAAGCTGACATCTGGAATGCCAAAAAGATCACTGGGTCTTGTGGGAACTCAGGGGAAGAAGGTATGGCCAGGGGGCCTAGGGCAGAACTTCGTGTTTTCTCAAGGCTACTTAATTTGGGGGCAGTAATAGCAGTGCTAGAAAAGGGTGAGTCATGGTCAGTTAGAAAGAGACTTGGAAATCCAGGAAGCAGTTGAGAGCAAGAGCATGAGAAAGAAAAGCTCGGGAGATTCTGAGATATTTTAAACACATGGTTTGGCGGAGTTTGGCATTTGGGGGAATTTGATGGGGGCTATGGTTATGGGTATAGAACTGGGGAAGAGAATTAAATTTGGCTTGAGGCTCCTACAGAAGGTACTGAGAGAAATTTTAAGCGAAACTATGCCTGTATTATATCATTTTTCTTAACAATCAAATTGGGGCTAGAGATAAAGGAGTGCAAAGTAGAGGCCTAGAAGCATATACACATTGAACTCAAGAAAGGAGAAATATATATTTGACATACTTGTAATAATTTTCTTTGTAGTTTATGATCGGTACCATAAAAGTGGTAAAATAAGCAGTTTTGCAAAGGAAGAGTGAACTTTTGGTAGTTTGACAATGATAAGAGTTACATTGTGCAGTTCATGAAATATTTTCACATGCAGTTTCTCATTTTGATTCTCACCACAACCTTCGGTAGAGGGATTTTATTGCTATCATTTTCCTAATGAGGAAATAGGGACTCCAGGGGGGTAAAGTGATTTGCCCAGGTTTTTTTACCCAGAAATCGGCAGAGGTGGCTCTCAAATGCAGTTCTGTTTGACCCATAAGGGGCGCCCTGGGCAGGATCTGGGAATTAGATTTAATTTGGGGGTCAAGGTCCAATGTGTCTTTAACCTTGAGTATTGTCAATGGAAGCAAACTGTCCCCTAAGGAGTGTGGCATCCCATTAAGTATCCTTCTGGTATTTTGGTCTGAAATTTTCTGGCTTAAGGGCAATCTGTCTACACAGGGAGAGGCATAAAATTAAGCCCCAAATACTCTTCCTTTACAGTTTTCAATCACGCTGTTCTGATACCCCACAAAATCCTGTAAATATAGAGGAGACCATCTGATTCTACATATTAGAGAAGATGCTGATATTTCAGGACAAGGTACTCACCTGAGTATTCACTGTTGATACAACAAATGTTGAAAGTTTGAAAAGTGG
Organism: Cabassous unicinctus; assembly: GCA_029593785.1. Lineage (NCBI taxonomy): Eukaryota > Metazoa > Chordata > Mammalia > Cingulata > Chlamyphoridae > Cabassous > Cabassous unicinctus. Next base: position 28,278 of record JAQZBX010023639.1, read on the forward strand.
TTTGCCACCATCAACCCATTTCATATCACTTCCTCCATGCTGCAAAAGAGAGTTTTTAACTATCACATCGGCAATTAGAAATTTAAATCAAATGAGTTATTTAGTTTTATGTTAATTTACTGTTCTGGTTCATTGATTTTACATTATATAGAGGTGGAAAATAAAAGTTACAAGTATATTTTTGTAAATTTTGGTAAATGAAACCAATATCATACCAGGCATATCAGGGAATCCTTTTTTAATAGATCATTTCTAGTGGCCACAAACTCACAAAAGATTTGGAATATTGTAGTAATACTTGATTCGTAACTACATTAGATGCATATACTATGGTTTTTGTGTTAATTTAAATAGCAGAAAGAAGATAACCTTGTATCACTTAGCTGATGCATTTTTTCTCTTAAATTATACATTATTAATACCTTTCCACTTGCAGAATCTTGAACACTTAAATAGTTAGGAGGCAGACTTGTTGCTATTGGGATATTATACTCTTGAGAAGCTATCTGATCGTGTCTCAACAGAGGAAGCCAAGCATATCCAACTGTGCAATGGAACAACAGAGATAAAACTTTTGAGTACAAACCAGCCACAATAATCAAATAAAACTATTTACCTTTATGAATACTAAACGTCACTTAATAAAGTTCAATAAATCAGAGCTTTGAAAATACTCCTCCACTCAGAGCAAAGAGATGACATGTAAAGCTACCTCTGATTGCTTCCTGACAGTACCTGAAGATTCCAGAGCCTCCTTCTTTTTGGCATTCGCTTTTGCATTTATATCGCAGGTGACATGGTAAAAAGAAAACAAGATATGGTGTTTCTCATGGAGTTGTGTTGGTAGTTCAATTTTCACCTGCAAGGAAAGAGATGATGGCTGGATTCACATTTAAATCGTTTGCCCCGGGTCAGGACAAGACAAAGCTTGGGAAGCTTTGTCTTTTAAAAATTCTTAAACTTAAATCTAGGATCATTCTTGAAAATTATTGTTGGATGGACTGATTTGCTTCTCAGTATCTATTCATTCTTCTAGCAGTAATGTGTGAATATGTTGATATTTTCACTCCTTTATAGTGGTGGACGATAATAACCTAGTGTTTCTCATTATCAATTACAAATGGACATGCACCCATACACCCCAACATAACTGTAGAATGTAAATAAAACACAGATTGCGGATCTATCATTGAGGGACATAAACTGAGTCAACAATAAGTCCTTGCCTCTCAAAACGTGGCCCCTTGGGAGTTCATTAGAAATGCAGAATCTCAGAAACCACCTCAGACATACCGAATGAGAATTCATATTTTAACAGGATCCCCAGGTGATTCATAGGCATATTATTGAGAAGCGTGGCAGTAAATGATGTAACTTATGTGTGGGATTTATCCCTTTTAAAAAGCAGCAAATAGAGATGAAAGAGTTATTGTGGTAACTAAGTAATTAGCCATTTTATGAAGCAGTTATGCAGTTTTTTTCCTTTGAGTAAACAGAAAATAAACTTGATGTATGTTAAGAATATACTTAATGAAGAGCCTACTCTAGATTCCTGGAAAGAAGACGTTTTGAAGTAACTCTTAAATTTTATAGTTCGTTTGTTTTCATAGGTCTATCACTTACATTCTCATTGAATCCCCAAAATAGCCCTGTGAAGTAGGAAGATACAGAGATAAGAAGTGGGGCCAGAGACATTAGGAGGCGCTGAGTCACTAACTGTGGTCTAGTGAGTAAGAGGATCTGCCAGGATCTTCTGAGAACCACGTCACACTGGAATCCCAGGATCCTAGGCCAGGTCAGTGGCATTCAGCTCAATAGGAGCAACTGGTTAGTTCCCTGAAGAGTCAAATCAAGCAATAAACTGATAGAGAGCCACACATATGGTCTACTAGCTCATTTATTAGACTCTCTGACCAGCTATCTATCTAACTCATTCATTTTCACACTGTTCAAGTAAGGATTTAGTACGGTGGTTTTCTTTCTTTCTTTTTTATATATATATATATATATGTTAAAAAAAGGAATTTAGATTACATAAATGTTACATAAAATTATAAGGGATTCCCATATGCCCCGCTTCCTACATCTCCCACATTTTCCCACATTAACAACATCCTTCATTAGTGTGGTACATTTGTTACAATTGATGAACACATTTTAGAGCATTGCCACTAAGCATGGATTATAGTTTACATTGTAGTTTACACTCTCTCCCACACAATTTTGTAGGTTATGGCAAGATATGTAATGGCCTGTATCTGTCATTGCAATGCCATTCAGCACAATTCCCAAGTTCCCCAAATGCCCCCATATTTCACCTGTTTTCCCCTCTCTCTGCCCTCAGAACCTCTAGTGGCCACTGCTTCCACATGAATGATATAGTTTCTTCCATTGCTAGAATCACAATGTCTATAGTAGAACACCAGTAAGTCCACTCTAGTCCATAGTTCATTCCCCAATCTTGAGGATTAGTACAGTGGTTTTCAAAGCGTGATCCCTGGTCCAGCATCATCATCATTACCTGAG
>JAQZBX010023640.1:0-30696 GCA_029593785.1 Cabassous unicinctus
ATATAAATATATATATAAATGCAATCACAAATGTAATGGCAAGATATTGAAAACAGTCTAAGTGCCCATATGAAGAAGAGTGGTTGAATAAATTCTGGTACATCCACTATACCACTACAAACTAGAATGAACATTTCTCCAAAGATATACAAAACGCCAATAAACACATGAAAAGATGCTCAGTGTCCTTAGTCATTACAGAAACATAAATCAAAACCACAATGAGATACCAATTCACACCCACCTGAATGGCTATTATTTTAAAATCCGAAAATGAAGAAAATAAGTGTTGGAGAGGATGCAGAGAAATAGGAACCCATGTGCACATCACTGGTAGGAATGTAAAAACAAAAGGTGCAGCCACTGTGGAGAATACTTTGGTGGTTCCTCAGAAAGTTAAAAATAGAATTACCATATGACCAAGCAATTCTAGTTCTAGGTATATACCTAAAAGAATTGAAAACAGGGATTCCAGCAGATATCTGTACGCCAATGTTCATAGCAGCATTATTCACAAGAGCCAAAAGATAGTTACAACCCAAGGGTCCACCAACTGATGAATGGATAAACAAAATGTGGTATATACAAACAATGGAATATTATTCAGTCCTAAAAAGGAATGAAGTTCTGTAATGTGCTAGAACATGGATGTATCTTGAAGACATCAGGTTGACTGAAGTAAGCCAGACACAAGAGAATAAATGTTATATGATTTCACTTATTTGAAATACCTACAACAAGCAAATTCAGAGAGACAGAAAGTAGATTACAGGTTACCAGAGGCTGGGGAGAAGGAAGGAATGGGAGTTACTGCTTCACAGGTAGAGTTTCTTTCTGGAGAGAAGAAAAAGTTTTAGTAATGGATGGTGGTGATAGTAGCACAATACTGTGAATATAATTTAAATTACTGAATTATATATATTCAAGTGGTTAAAATGAGTTATGTATATATAACCACACACACACAAAAACAGATAAGTGTTGGTGTGCATGCGGAGAAATTGGACTCCTCAGACATTGCTAGTGGAATTGTAAAATGGGGCAGCCACTTTGGAAATACAGTTTGGCAGTTCTTCAAAATATTAAACATAGTTACCACATGACCCAGCAACTCTTCTCCCAACAGAATTGGAAACATCTGTCCACACAAAAACTTGTACAAAAATGTACATCACAGCACTACACATAAAAAAGTGGGAAAACCCAAATTTCCATCAATGAATGAATGGATAAATAAAATGTGGTATATCCATACAATGAAATATTATTCAGCAATAAAAAGGAATGAATTACTGATATATTCTCCAACATAGATGAATCTTGAAAACATTATGCTATGTGAAAGAAGCCAGTCACAAAAGATCACTTATATGACTTCATTTATATGAAATGTCCAGCATAGGTAAATCTATAGAATGTAGATTAGTGGTTGCCAAGGTCTGGAAAAAGAACACAGAGTGACTGCCAAGGCATACAGGTTTCTGAGTTGATGACCGTGGTGAATATTGCATAACTCTGTGAACAAACCAAAAGCCAATGAATTTATATTTTAAATGGGTGTATTGTATGTTAGGTAAGTTATATCTCAATAAAACTGTTTTTAAAAAATCCTAATGTCTCCTATTGTGGAAAACAAGAAACATCTATGGCAAACAGCTCCGAACTGATTTGATTACCAAACGAGTCCATGCTTGAGACGCTTAGAATTGAGAATTTAGGATACACCCTTTATTAAAATATTACCCCTTTAAAAATTTCCAAATCTTAACTACGATGGAATTGTAGTACTTGAAAATGTCAGGACATAAACATGACATTCACCCAAGATACCTGAATAAGCCTGCTACTTTCCGATGCATGGATGAACTGTTTCCCAGTACAACAAACAATAATTGCAGAAAAATACTCCACAGGGAGACTAAGAAGTCATTCTCAAAGAAAAATCTAATCCTAAATTAAGAAAACGAGTGTGGAAAGAATGAGAAAGGGGAAAAAGCACAAGGGACAAGGGGAAAGTCTCGATGCATTTAAACCCAAGCAGTTCAGTTACATTAAATTCAACTTTTATACGCTTTGTGAACAGGCCCAGAGGCAAAGTCCTGGGCGCAGACTACCGAGGCGAACTGCGAGACCGAGAGGAAATGTTTATGCAGCCCAACCTCGCACGGAATTCCGTGTGGAAATGGTGGGGGGCAAATGGGACTAAAATGGGGGCCTACGGTGAGGAAAGCAAGCAAGTCCCCTCCACTCGGCTCCGGCCGGCGCTCCCAGGCAGTGTGCAGTGGGAGGCGGCTGCGCCACCGGCACTTCCTTCGCGTCCGATCCGCCGCGCACGCCACGCGGGGAGCGCGCCCGGCGCCCAAAGCCTCCGGTGGGGCCAGGTCCCGTCTCCCGCCCCATCCGGCGCTTTGTCCCTAGCCCTGGCGGCCCCGTTGCGGGCTGCGGGCCCCGCTGACAGCCCCCGCCCCCGGCAAAGACTAAGAGCCTAAGCGTCCGGGTCCACCAGCGACACGCAGCCCACCGGGCTTCAGCCAGGCGGGACCCAGCAGGCGGCGGTCCAAGGATACTCGCTGGACCCTAGGAGCCGCCGCCGCTGCTCCTGCTGCTGTTGCCGCTGCTGCCGCTGCTGCCGCTGCCGCCGCCGCCGCCCGAAGCGCACGCAGGCCGAGGTCAGGAGCTGAAAGTGTCCGACGCCGAAACACGCAAAATTTCCAACATCCTTCTCTTACCCAAAAATTCTCGACGAAATGCGCCATGACCATCGTGCCGCTGCCGCAGCGCTGGGTTCCGCGTCCGCCCGCCGCTGTGTAAACACCGGCCGGACCCTCACGGCGCCCCCGCCAGTCGCCGCCGCCTTCTTTCCTGAGACCGGCCCACACCCACCAGGGCGCATGCGCCACCTAGCGGCGGCTGCTGCTGCTGGGCGAAGGCTTGGACGCCAAGGTTTCGCTACGCGCATGCGCCGCGGGCCCTGCCCAGGTCAGGATCGCCTTCCACTCTTAGCAGCCCCGGCGCGGCTAGGTTGAGTATTTTCTTGGGAATGGTGGAAAGTCGGGTCCCTGAGGAGTCACCGAGGAGACTGCCGCACCCTCTGGCCTTGCGACGTTTACTGGCCTAGAGACGGAGCGATGAGAGCGTGCGGCCGGCGGCAGCTTGGCCTCCTGAACAAGAGTAGCTGCCCTGGCCTTCGAGGATCCCGAACGGGCAAAGTCTGGGCTAGCTAGGTTGTAGGAAACTTGGCCTCTGGCCATTCGGAGGCGCGCTAAGAAACCTTTGGTCCACAGGGTGCCTTTCCTTGACAGGGAACTAAGAACCAAAACAATACTTTCCGAGGCCGGAAAAGGAGGAAACGCCTATTGTCGCCTGAGAGCCCCTGGTACTGCATGTGACTCAGGCACTGAGGCCGACCAGAGCCGCTGGCTGGAGCAAACCAGCCAGGACCGCCGAGAGGAGGAATGTGACCTGAAAAGAACCAATTTCCCTGATCCAGGCAGTTTAGTGGGTGTGGGGTTATATGGGAATTCCCTATACTTTCGGCGTAATTTTTCTGTAAATGTAAATCTAAAACTTCGCAAAAAATAAAGTTTATTATTACAAAAAAATAAAACTTTAGACAGTACAACATACTAAATGACGGACTATAAGTAATAGTAAAATTACTGAAATGGCCTTTCACAATTGTTAACAAGAGTCCTACAATAATGTAAGTTATTAATAATAGTATTATGCATGCTTTTTCTGTAAAACTACAACTTCTCTAATAAAAAAATTTTAACTCTAAAAAAATATCTAGGACTTGCTCGTATAACTCCATGGTTATCCTAGCAACTTGTACATTTTGGGAAAAGAAGCAAGTTTGCCTTGAGCTGATAGAGAAATTAAATCCTATCCCCACAGCTTTACAAAGGTAAATATACATATATTTACAAAGGTAAATATACATATATACTTGTATATATGTATATTTACCTCAGAGGTCTCAAACTATCACCTGATCGTTTGCCAAAGGTGAAGGAAAGACTAGTTCTATCAAAAGCTAGGTCTACAATCTGCAGTTCTTGAAGCCACTCCCCACAAATAGATTTACTATAGCTTTATTTGTGCACACCACATCTCAGATTTTGTGATTTCAAGCATGATAAATACTATAAACACTATTTCTTCATGAGAAAATATTTTCATCCTCAAAAGTAAAAACCATGCAGTACCTTTCACAGAGATGAAACTGAAAAGTGCTGAAAATTGGGAATAATTGTGAGAAAGAGTATCTTTTAGTGATACATAGGATGTAACCATAAGACATTCAGAATTTGCTTCAAAATAATTCATTGAGGGAGGAGGGAAAAGTTGGGGTATAGAAGAAACAAGATTGCCCACGTGTTGATAATTGTTAGAGCTAGGTGCTGGAAACATGGTGGTTCATTGTACTATTCTATTTTTCTATGTTTGAAATTTTTCACAGTAAAGGGTTTGTTTTTTCTACGTTTGTTGCATTGCCTTGGAAAATGCTATTTTCTTTATTTAAAAAGTCTTCATAATGTCATTTATACCTAGTATTTGGGAAAGTCAAGCTTAGATGTGTGCTACAGTGTTCACCAAGCCATCAATCTAGTGCTATCTCTTCTTGAAGCTAAAGAAATTCTTAAAAGATGCATCCATCTAGTCCACCCTGCAAATGAGCTTGGTATTAAATTCCTAGTGTTCACTAAGCATTACCACCCTTATACAGAGCACAAGAGGTCCCTAACTTGGGCTCCATGTTTTAAAGGACCCTACATATCACAAGCATACACACATTAATTTATTAAAAATCCTGGGTGCTTCCATTACTCATGATCTGGTGCTGAACACTGGCACATTATAATCCATAACCCTAAATATTCTCTCCCATGACCAATACCATTCAGCCCAAGAAAAACCTTTTTCACATTGCTTGCCTTATGTCCTTAAAACAAAAGGTGGACTTCAAATGCAGTTAAACTTTGTGAATAATATGGCTGCTGATACTAGAAAAAGACCGCTTTGAAATTCAGGCAGAAGTTGAGAAGCAGAAGCGCTGAGATAAGAAAAGATAATTTAGTTATCTTGGTAAAATCCTTCCTCTCAGCTTAAATGCAATAGATTCTTGCCTAAGGAAATATTGTTTCCCAGTATTGTCACACATAGATTTTCCTTCTCTTAGTGTTCTACTTTGTGGTTACAGTTACAATTTAGTATAGTATTCACAGTAGTTTCACATGGTACACTGGCCTCCATTTGTACTCTTACCTCTCTAATCCCTTAAATATCAAGGGCAGGCCAGGCATGAAGATAAATATTCTGTGTATTTCAGGTATTTGCAGTGCTCATTAAGGCCAAAACACCACATGCAGTAATTGTCCTGGGTTTAAGTTGTGGAACTTTATAGTAAATAGTGTTTAAGGTGACTAAATTTCAGATGAGATGGTGTAACATGGGAAGAATGTGGTGGTGACAGCCAGCCTCTATCCTCTCGGGTAAGGTTTCAAGGGATACACATACACTCTGGTAGGGTATAGATAATGCCCTAAGTGGGTAGCTCATCCATATGCCTTAAAGTATTTGTGCCACACTTATCTTTTGCTTATCCAAACACATTTTGAAATTATTAAAAGCTCTCATAGATAACAACAGTGTTCAACTAACCACCTATAATACCTGACACCTAATAGTCACTCAAAAAATGTTCAGTGAAACAATGGCTAACGATTGAGCCTACCACAGAAATATGTCAAGCTGAATGAAACCTTAGATATGCAATAACTTAATTCTTCCTTTTTCCCATACTCCTTAATTGGTGCTGTATCTTAGAGCCTATTTTTAAGTTCTGCTTGATTTAATTTTCTCGTATTACTTTAAATATTTTCAAAAGAATTCTTTTGGGCTTGAATATAGTTCTTAAAGGATAGGCTACCTTTTGCAATAGCAATAAAATAAAATTGAAATAATATTCAAGATTGGCTCAGCAGGTGATCTGCTGTTGGGAAGGGGTCCCTAAAAAATTGCTGGCCTTTAATTTTTGGTTGCCACCTCCCTAGATTCATCTTCCTCTTACGATCTCTCTTTAATTACACCTCTCAACCATATGTTGGTTTCCAGGGGATGTTGTTTCTTCCCATTGAACTCTGGCCCAAGCATGTACATTACAGTCCATAGCACACCTGGACTATAAAAAACACAACTTGACAAGTGGTGGCAAATAAGAGAGGGAAAATAACATAAACCTAGATTCTCTGGTTTCCAAAATATGGCTTGTCTTGAAGATTTGAGGGCCCAATTTCTGAGGCAAGACATCCAGAGAACTTCCCCTTTTCATTGCTAAGTTTGACCTCCTATTTCCAGTCCTGGGTTCAGAGCTCAGAACATATTAGTCAGCATGTAATCACAAGCACCATTTCCTCATAACTTCATTTAAAACTAGTTCTATTCCAGAAGAGTTGGCTATAAAGTAAAACACATTTTCCCATTTATTTCCAATATAATTTTGTAAATATACCTCCACTTATTTCCAAGACGAGGATAGCAGAGGATCCACTCCTTAAAAAAAAACAAAAAACTTCTATTTCCTGCTAATTTTTTCAAGGAAAAGCATCCTTTGTCAGATGGAGTATTCCTATATATTCATCTCATACTTGATGATAACAAGTGATAAAAGAGCTGAGCTCCATTAAAAGGGAGAAGAGAAACAGGCAGATCCCTGAGGTCTGATATTCTCTTGTTTTTCCTTACTTGACAGCAACATATTGAAAGGGAAAGCTTTATGCAAAACAGAAAGAAAAGCAAAAGTTTAGCAGATGGTACCCAAACAGGTCACTATGTGAGGGCCAGGAGGTAGAAACATGTTAATCAAACTGCATAATATAAACATCACCCTCCACACATGCCTCTCAGTTCAGTGTAGCTTGCTACGTGCACTTTCTTCACTCCTGAGTGCACCTGGGATAGAATGCCTACTCCCTGTTGTTGCATCATCTCTTCCTCCAGAACAAGACGTACCTTCCCAGGGGCTCCTTTACCTTCTGTCTGTGTTTGCTAAGTTGATATGCCATCTTAGCTAGGTTATGATGTCCAGTTGTTTGGTCAAGGAAGCACTGGCCTGATGGTTACTGTGAGGGTATTTTGTGAATTTAAATCATCAGTAAGTAAGTTGATTGCATCTATGGCTGATTACATCTACAATCAACTAAGGAGATTGTCTTCAACAATGAGAGAGGCCTCATCCAATCAGTTGAAGGCCTTAAAGGGAGAAATGATAATTTCAACAGCCAAAGGACTAATTTCCATCTCTACCTCAGCCAGTTAGCCTTCCCCTGGGAAGTCATTGAAAACCTTCACTGGAGTTCCCAGCTTGTGACCTGTCCTATGGAATTTGGACTTGCCCACCCCTGCAACCATGTGAGCCAATTCCTATAACAACTCTCGTAATATTTATGTTTATATATCTTTGTCTTTAGAGGAAGCACAAAAACACCTGACAGGTTATTCAGGGATTTTCACTGCTACTGACAACAAGGAAACCAACAGGAGTTTCAAAAATAAAAGAGAAATGACTTAATTACAGAAAACCAGAAAGGTGATGATGATAATATACATGAATGCAAAAATATTTGTCATTAATGTTAAGAGGAAAGGCAGAAGATGAAATTGAAAGTACATTTAAAATTCAAATAGGTAAAAACATGCATGCAAATGGACAATACTCAAAAGAAAACACAGAAAAATGAACAAATGCATATATGTACGGGTGGTGAGATTATTACATTAAACATTTAAATTTTATTTTCATGTAATAACATACAATGTAAAGAGTAATAGTTGTTTTCATTTGAATATGAAAGTAACCAGACCTAATCTTCCTTAACTTCTTTCATTAACTCTTTTTTCTCTTTCAATTCCTCAGGCAATACATGTTGAGCACTTATTACAATGAAAAGATGTCTCTACTCTTAAGAAATTCATAATCTAATTTAGATTCATGATGAGGAGATGACAATTATAACAATAGTGTGCCTAGAAGAGTGGCTGGCACATAGTTGGGGCCCAATAAACATTTGATAAATGAATAAATTAATGAATCAAAGTTTGTTCCAGAAAGACAATCTCAAAGAAATTCAATTTGTGCTTTTTCCTTTTTCCTTTTTTTTTCCCCCACAAAGAAAGTGACAGGAAACTGCCCTGGACCCACTGGGGGTAACCTCTATTAGCACAATGATTTGGGGTTCTATGTGGTAGAAGAGTCCCAAGCAATTTCTGAAACTCAGTGCTTTTGGGTCCAGCTGCCCCAGTGGGAGGTGGCCATGTATGGAACCTGGATGAACAGAGCACTAAGAATTGTGACCATAGGAGCCCAAGCAAGAGGCACCCTTTGCTGAGTTTAGAATGGGGGGAGTGGGCTTTATCTCTCTGGAAGACCCACTGCAGTCTGGGCAGGGATCTGAGTACATGGAGGTCATCAGGTGCTGACTTTCTGCATGCTGGGTAACACTAGATTTCAGCAGTAACACAGTAGCAGTAAAAAGCATAGTTACTGAAGTTCTTGTACATTTACAAAGAAGGAGTGAGCCCTATTCATCTGCTTATTTAACACTTACTAAACATTATATTCAGGTAGTCCGTATTCTAAACCCTGGGGATACAATAGTGAATGAGACTAATTATTTCACTGGTCTAGTGGTACACACAGTGTGGGAAGACAGACCATAAGCATATAAATAAATGAGGATCTTTTCAGATACTGACACATATTAAAAAGTGTAATTGGGATAGATTGTGGTGGGGAGAAGGGCTTCTTCTTTATCTAGGTTGGTTAAAAAAAAAAAAAGCCTCTCTGAGAAAGTGACATTTAAGCTAGACCTGAATGAGCCAAAAGAAATAGTCTTGCAAAGATCTGGAAAGAATTCCATGTTGAAGGATCAATAAATGCTAAGGCCCAGGGTAGCAATAAGCTTGATTTGTTCAAGGAAATGGAAAGGAGGCCAGTGTAGCAGGAGGGCAGTGATCAAGTGGCAGATGACGTCAGAGTCAAGTGAAGGGTAGAGACACTGGTTTGTAGTTTAAGTGCCATAGGAAGCCAGTGGAGGGTTGTTTTAGTTTGCCAAAGGGCTGCTGATGCATAGTACCAGAAATAGGTTGGCTTTTATAAGGAGTATTTATTTGGGGTAAAAGCTTACATTTCCAAGGCCGAGAAAAGTCCAACTCAAGGCATCATAAGAGGTGCTTTCTCACCCAAGTCAGCTGCCACATGTTGAAGCAAGATGGCGGGTGATCTCTGCCTGGTCTCTGACTTGCCCTCCAAGCTGTACCACCTCCCCGAGCTCAGCTGAGGGCAACCAGGCATAGGGCTTGTCTCTTACTGGGCCTCTTCTCTCAGGTTCGGCTGCTTTGCTTTCTTTCCAAATTCACCTGCAAGCTATCAGGCAAATGGCTCATCTCTCCCTGGGGGCTTCAGCTGCTTGAGCATCTCCTTTCTGTCATATGGCAGGATCAAAAATTGTAGAGCTCTCTTTTCTGGTGTGTCTCCGTTTTCTATCAGACCCAGCAAAGGGGCAGAGACTCAACCTGAGTCACACCTTACTGAGGTAGTTCAATTGAAAAAAGGTCTCAAACCCACAGGAATGGACCAGCCCATAAACATAATCTTTCTTTTTGGGATTCATAAAATAATTTCAAACTGCCACAAGAGTTTTTAAGCAGCAGAGTGATACGATCTGATTTATGTTTTTAAAAGATCACATTGACTGCTTTGTGATAAGGGATTGTAGGGAGACAATAACTGGGAGGCCAGTTAAATGGTTGATGTAATTGTCCTGGCAAGGGAAGATGATAGCAGGGACTAGGTGATAGCAATGGAAGTAGTAAGAAGTGATCAGGTTCAAGATGTGTTTTGAAGGTAAAGAAGACATACCGTGCCAATGGATTGGATATAGGATGTGAAGGGAAGAAAGGAATCAAGGGTGACCCTAGAATTTGGGCCTAAGCAACTGAGCATAAGGGTGCCACAGAGATGGAAAAGACACGGAAGGGAGCTGGTTCTGTTTTGGATATGTTAAGTTTGAACTGTCTGTTGGAAATTCAGGTGGAAATGTCTATCAGGCAATTGAATATATAATTCTGGAGCACAGGACAGAGGTTGGGTTGAAGACATGAATTTGAAGGTCATCAACATATACTGATGAGACTTGATGAGAGCACATAGGGAGAGAAGATTGAAAGAGAAAGAGACTGTTAAGCTGAGGAGAAAGCCCTGCACACTCCAAAATATAGAGATCAGAAGAGGATGAGCCAGCAAAGGAGATGTTTTCATTTCCTGGACTGCTGAAAGCAGATACCATGAAATGGGTTGGCTTTAAACAATGGGAATTTATTATCTTACAAGCTTACAGTTTTGAGGCTGTGAAAATGTCCAAATCCAGGCATCGTCAAGGCGGATGGTTTCTGCCTGAAGACCGGATGCTGGTGATAAGTGATGCCTCTGTTACATGGCAAGGCACATGGTGGTGTCTTCTGGTCTCTCCATTCTCTTCTGGGTTTTGCTGCTTTTAGCCTCTTGCTTCCATGGCTTTCTCTCTCTGTCTCTCTTTCTCTCTCTTCATCTCATTTATAAAGGACTCCATTAAGAAAATCAAGACCCACCCTTTACTGAAGCAACCTCATGAAAACCTACTTCCAATAGGTTTACACCTACAGGAACGGATTAATTTTAAGAGCATGATTTTTTGGAGGTACATACAGTTCCAAACCACCACAGAAGATAATTAAAAAGAGTAAATTACAAGAAATGCCAGGAAAAAGAGATGACATTGAAGTGGTCAATGGATGAAAAATACTGAGCATTGACCATTGGAGTTATGACGATAGAGGTGGCCTTGGCAAGGGCTGATTCTTTGAAGAGGTGGAGAGATTGGAGTGGGTTGAAGGAAGAAGCAGAAGTGGAGACAGCTAGAAGAGACAACTCATATGAGTCATTTTTTCATGAAAGAAAGCAGTGAAATAGTCCGGTATTAAAAGGGGAAGAGGGGTGAAATGTTAAAAGGGGCAGTAATAGAACATGTGTGGCAGTTTAAGATTATTTTGTGAATCCCAAAAAGAGAAAGATTATGTTTGTAAATGGGTCTGTTCCTCTGGGTGTGATACCCTTTGATTGTATTAAATTCAAAGGGTTTATGTTTACTCAATAAAATCAACTTAAGTCTTTTGATTCAGTAAGATGTGACTCAGGTTGAGTCTCTGCCCCCTTGGTGGACTGATATATAAATGGACACTCACTCAAGAAGACAACGGCAGAAGAGAGAGAGAGCTGTCATGTTTGATCCTGGGGTCCCGGAGAGAGATGAGCAATTCACTTGATAGTTTGCAGCTGAAGAGAACAGAGCAGCTGAGCAGATGAGAAGGCCCATAAAGACACAAGCCCTATGCCAGAGACTGTTACAGGAAGTCCTGAGAGACCAGGCAAAGATCACCCTCCATCTTGCTTCAACATGTGGCAGCTGACTTATGGTACCTTGAGTTGGACTTTCCACAGTCTTGGGACTGTTAAGCTTTTACCCCAAATAAATATCCTTTATAAAAGCCAACCAGTTTCTGGTACTTTGCATCAGCACTCCTTTGGCAGACTTACATAGAATTTGGTACCAGCAATGGGGTACAAGTCTTATGCAATTACCAAAAATGCTGGAACAGTTTCATAAATGGGTAAGGGGTATTTTTTGGAGGAATTGTGAGATGCTTGATAGAAAAGGCCTAGCTTGCTTTGAAGAGACTGTTCTAAGAATATGGAGCCTAAAGTTATTTCTGATAAGGCTTTAGAAGGAAATGATGAACTATTATTGGAAGCTGGAGGAAAGGAGATCTGTGTTTTAAAGTTGCAGAGAACTTAGCAAGATTGACTTCTGATGTTATATGGAAGGCAGAATTTGAAAATGGCAAGTCTGGACATTTAGCTGAAGAGCTTCCCAAAGTAAAGTTGGAATATGTAGCCTGGCTTCTCCTTGCAGCTTACAGTAAAATGCTAGATGAAAGAGATAAGCTGAGAACTGAATTGTTGGGCACAAAGAAACCAGAAACTGATTCCAGAGATTCCAAGCCTCTGGAAACCAAGCCCCCAGATGATTGTGCCCCATTTGAGGGATTAACTAAACTTGGAACTTATAAGTCAGGATTAAAAATGCAATTATCCAGGAAAGACTTGTGGAAAGTCTTACTGTCTGGTGGCTTGGACCCCTGCTTCCTGCATGCTAAACCAACAAGCTTTTTGCAAGATCTGTATGAACAAAACCACTATCAGCCTGGACTACAAGAGACAGAGAAGGGAGAGGTGGAAGGAAAAACAGCTTTAAGAAGGAAACCATGAAAGCTGAGGTCTGGAAATAAGACATCTCCTTGGGCCAAGAGAGGAACCCCACCCATGTGTATGGAGAGGGTGAGTTTGCCCTGGCATTTAAAGAGGGTGGGTGTTCCAGCCCACTGTTCAGAGAGAATTTTTGCCACCCCAGGCTATACAGAGGATGGAGCACCTTCCCCAAGGGTCGGGAAGAGTGAGGTCACCACCCCAGTGCTCTGAAAGGGGTGGGCCTGTCCCCATTGATTGGGGAGAGTGAGGTTGACACCCCATTGCTCTGAGAGAGGTGGGCCTGTTCCCCATAGATTAGGGAAGGCCAGGTCACCACCTCACTCTTCTGAGGAGATTGGGCCTGTATGTCAGAGATTAGGGAAAATGTTGCCACCACCTCACTCTACTAAGGGGGTTGAGACTCTATCCCAGAGATTGGGAAAAGTGTGGCCATCACCCCAATGTTCTTAGAGGGTGAGGTCTGGAGTTTGGTTGTCACCCAGATGCTTGATGAAGGTAGAACCAAGAAAATGGCCATTGGGCAAGCCTGTGGAAAGGGTGGGCCCCTAAGAGGCCCCAAGGAGAAGAAACTATCACCTTAAGAATGACTCTCAGACTTTGAAATCTAATGGAGTATGCCTTGCAGGTTTTCAGAACTGTTGGTGACCGGTGACTCATGTTTCCCTCCCAGATTCTCCTTATGGTAATGCTTTCAGTTATCAGTTTCTATTAGACCCAAGCAAGAGAGTAGAGACCCAACCTGGGTCATGCCAAGATGATGAAGTCCAATCAAAGGACCCCACACCTACAGGAATGGATTAGTTCTAAGAACATGATCATCTGGAACTCACAAAAAAAACTTCAAACTCTCACACAATTCTAGCATCTTCCTTTTTTTTTTTTTTTTAAATATGGAACGCTTCATGAATTTGCGTGTCATCCTTGCACAGGGGCCATGCTAATCTTCTCTGTATCATTCCAATTTTAGTATATGTGCTGCTGAAGCAAGCACTCTTCCTTGTTTTTTGTTCCTTTTTTTTTTGTAGGTGTAAGTGTTTATGCTGGTAGTGGTGGTGGTGGGATGGTTCATCATTCTTAACTCTTTTTATTTTTATTAGAGAATGTGTAGGTTTATAGAATGATCATGCAGAAAATGCAGAGTTCCCATATACCCACATTCATTTTTAGCATTTTCATTAGTGTGGTACCTTTGTTGCAATTGATGAGAGAATATTATTATAATTGTACTATTAACTATAGTCCATAATTTACATTAAGTTTCACTATTGGAGTTGTATAGTCCTAGGTTTATTAATTTTTTTGAATTCTAGAAACATATTTACCACCTAAAATCTCCCTTTTAAACCACATTCAGATATATAATTCAGTGGTATTAATAGTCTCACAATGTTGTCTTACCATCACCACTATACATTACCAACATTTTTACATTGTCCCAGCCAGAAACTGTGCAACAATTAAGAATTAATTTCTCATTTCTTTCCACATCCTTGTCCATAGTAACTGTAAACTAGTTTCTGACTCTATGAATTTGCTTATTCTAATTATTCATATCAGTGAGTTCATACAATATTAGTAGTCATTTTGTGTCAGGCTTATTTCACTCAGCATGATGTCTTCAAGGTTTATCCATGTTTTTGCATGCATCAGAACTTCATTCCTTTTCATGGCTGCATAATAGTCCATGGTATGTATACACCATATTTTGTTATCCATTCATAGGTTGATGGACACTTGGGTTGCTTCCACCTTTTGGCAATTGTTAATAATGCCATTATGAATATCAGTGTGCAAATATCTGTTCAAGTTCCTGCTTTCAATTCTTTGGAGTATATACCTAGTAGAGGGATTGCTAGGCCATATGGTAGTTCTATATTTAGCTTTCTGAGGAACTGCCAGACTTTCACAGTGGCTACATCATTTTACATTGCCACCAACAATGAATCAGTGTTCCTATTTTTTCTAAATCCTTTCCAGCACTTGTAATTTTCTGATGTTTAATAGCCATTTAATTGGTATAAAATGGTATCTCATTGTGGTTTTGATTTGCATTTCCCTGATAGCTAATGATGTTGATCATCTTTTCATGTGCTTTCTGGCCATTTTATGTCTTCTTTGGAGAGATGTCTATTCAGGTCTTTTACCCACTTTTTAAATTAGGTTGTTTGTCTTATTCTTGTTAAGTTTAAGGGTATCTTTATATATTCTGGATATTACACCTTTGTCAGACATGTGGTTTCCAATATTTTCTCCCATTTTGTAGGAAGTCATTTTACTTTCATGATAAAATCCTTTGAGGTACAAACGTTTTTAATTTTGATGAGGTCCTACTTATCTATTTTTTCTTTTGTTGTGCGTGCTTTGGGTGTACAGTTGAAGAAACCATTGCCTAATACAAGGTCCTGAAGATTCTTCTCTACTGAGGTCTCTGCCTCTTCTCTTCTAGGAGTTTGCTAGTTCTGGCTCTTATATTTAGGTCAGTGTTCCATTTTAAGTTGATATTTGTATATGGTATGAGGTAGGGGACCACCTTCATTCTTTTGCAAATGGAGATCCAGTTTTCCCAGCACCATTTGTTGAAGAGTCTATTCTTTCCCAATTGAGTAGCCTTTCCCCTTTGTCAAGTATCAGTTGACCATAAATGTGAGGGTTAATTTCTGAGTGTAAAATTCAATTCCATTGGTATATATGTCTGTCTTTGTGCCAGTACCATGCTGTTTTGGTTACTGTAGCTTTGTAATAAGTTTTAAGATCAGGGAGTGTGAGTTCTCCAAATTCATTTTTCTTTTTCAAGATGGCTTTGGTTATTTGGAATTTTGATTGGGATTGCTTGAGTCTATAAATTGCTTTGGGTAGGATTGCCATCTTAATGATATTTAGTCTTCCAATCCATGAACATAGACTATCCTTCCATTTATTTAGGTCTTCTTTGGGTTTCTTTTAGCAGTATTTTATACTTTTCTGTGTACAAGTCCTTTACATCCTTGGATAGATTTATTCCTAGAAATCTGATTCTTTTAGTTGATATTGTAAATGGAATTTTTTCTTGATTTCTTCTTCCAATTGTTCATTGCTTGTGTATAGAAACACTACTGAATTTTTCATGTTGATCTTGTACCCTGCCACTTTACTGAATTCATTTATTAGCTCTAGGAACTTTGTTGTGGATTTTTCAGGATTTTCTGTATATAGAATCATGAAATATGGATCATGAATAGGGAAACTTTACTTCTTCCTTTCCAATTTGGATGCCTTTTATTTCTTTTTCTTGCCTAATTGCTCTGGCAAGAACTTCCAGTACAATATTGAATAGCAGTGGTGACAGTGGGCATCCTTGTCTTATTCTTGATCTTAGAGGAAAAGCTTTCAGTCTTTCATCATTATTTAGGATGTTAGCTGTGGGTTTTTCATATATATCCTTTATCATGTTGAGTAAGTTCCCTTCTATTCTTAGTGTTCTATGTGTTTTTGTCAAGAAGGGGTGCTGGATTTTGTCAAATGCCTTTTCGGCATCAATCGAAAAGATGATGTGTTTTTTCCCTTCATTGTGTTAATGTGGTGTATTACATTAATTGATTTTCTTACGTTGAACCAACCCCCTTGCATACCAGGATAAATCCCACTTGATCATGGTGTATAATTCTTTCAATATGCTGTTGGATTTGGTTTACTAGTATTTTGTTGAGGATTTTTGCATCTTTATTCATAAGAGACATTGGTCCATAATTTTTTTTTCTTGTGTTACTATCTGGTTTTGGTATGAGGGTGATATTGGCCTTGTAGAATGAATTAGGGAGCATTCCCTCCTCTTCAATTTTTTGGAATAGTTTGAGAAGAATTGGAGTTAAGTCTTCTTGGAATGTTTGGTAGAATTCTCCAGTGAATCCATATGGTCTTGGGCTTTTTTTGGGGTGGAGGGGAGGTTTTATAATTATTGATTCAATCTCTTTACTAGTAATTGGTTTGTTGAGATCTTCTTTTTCCTATTGCATCAATGTAGACATTATGTGTTTCTAAAAAAATTTCCATTTCATCTAGGTTGTCTAATTTATTGCCATACAGTTGTTCATAGAATCCTCTTATATTCTTTTTTATTTCAATTGGGTCTGTAGTAATGTCCCTCCATTCTTTTCTGAATTTTGTTACTTGTATCTTCTCTCTGTTTTCTTTATCAGTCTAGCTAAAGGTTTGTCCATTTTATTGATCTTTTCAAGGAACCAACCTTTAGTCTTGTTGATTCTATTGTTTTTGTTTTTTCCCCTATTTCCTTTATCTCTACTCTCATCTTTGTTATTTCCTTCTTTCTGCTCACTTTGGGTTTAGTTTCCTCTTCTTTTTACAGTTCCTTTTTTTTTTTTTTTTAAGATTTATTTATTTATTTCTCCCCACCCCCTCATTGTTTGCATTTGCTCTGTTTTTTGTGTGCTGGTCTTCTTTTTAGGAGGCACCAGGAACTGAACCAGGGACTTTCCTCCCATGTGGGAGGGAGTGCCTAATCACTTGAGCCACCTCCGCTCCCTCTTTCAGTTTTGAGAGGTAAGGTATCTGATTTGAAGTCTTTCTTCTTTTTTAATGTAAGCATTTGGAGCTATACATTTTCCTCTCACCACTGCCTTCACTACATCTCATAAATTTTTGTATATTGTATTTTCAATTTCATTCACTTCAAGATATTTCTTAATTTCACTTCTGATTTCCTCTTTAATCCATAGATTGTTCAAGAGTATGCTGTTTAATTTCCACATATTTGTGAGTTTTCCATTTCTTGCTTTGATATGATTTCTTGCTCCATTTCGTTGTGGTTGGAGAATATACATTTATTACATCAATATTTTTTAATTTATTGAGACATGTTTTGTGACCTAACATATGATCTATCCTGGAGAATGACCCATGTACATGTGAGAAGAATGTGTATTTTTGTTAGGTGAAGTGTTCTATATATGTCTATAAGGTCTAGTTGATTTAGAGTATCATTCAAGTTTTTTATTTCCTTATTGATCTTCTGAATAGACGCTCTATCCATTATTTTTTTAAAGATTTATTTATTTACTTTATTTTTCTTTATTTATACCCTCTCTCCCCCAGATGGTTCTCTTGTCTATCTGCTCATTGTTTGTTCACCTTCTCCAGGAGGCATCGGGAACTGAACCTGGGACCTCCCACATAAGAGGTGAGTGCCCAATGGCCTGAGCCACATCTGTTCCCCTCTATCCATTATTGAGAGTGGTATATTAAAGCCTCCTACTATTAATTCAGAACCATCAGTTTTGTCCTTCAAATCTGTCAGTATTTACTTCCTATATTTTGGGACACTGCTGTTAGGGTCACATATATTTATAATTACTGAATATTCCTGTTGAATTGTCCCCTTTATCAGTATCTAATGACAATCTTTGCCCCTTGTACCTGTTTTTACTTAAAGTATATTTTTTCTGATATTAATATAGCTACCCAGCTCTAACCACCCCAGCTTTGACTTGCATGTTATATATTTTTTCATTCTTTCACTTTCAACCTACCTGTATCTTGAATTCAAGGTAGTCTCTTGCAGACAGCATTTAGTTGGGTCCTGCTTTTTTATCCATTCTGTCACTCTCTGCCTTTTGACTGGAGAGTTTAGTCCATTTACATTTAAAGTCACTACTGTTAATAAGGCCATTCTTCTGTGCCATTTTTCTGTTGAGACTTTGTATGTGTTACACCTTTTTGTCCCTCAATTCTTTCATTAATGCCTTTCATATTTATTTGATTTTTGTATTGTACTTATCTGAGGCCCTTCTTATTTCTTTCTTTTCATATATTTTCTTGTGAATTTTACCATGGGGCTAAAACTTAACATCATAAATCTATAACAATCACATTTGATTTGATACCAATTTAACTTCAAAACAATACACATACCCTGTTCCTATACCCTTCTACACCTCACCTTTATGGTGTACTTGGTTAAACATTATATCTTTGGGAGCAGATGTGCCTCAGGCTGTTGGGCACCCACTTCCCACATGGGAGGTCCTGGGTTTGGTTCTTTCCTAAAGAAGACAAACAAACAACAAGCAGACATCAAGCAAAAACAATGAGCAGACAACAAGCAAAAAAAATGAGGAGACAATGAACAGATGAGAAAAAAACAACAACGAGCAGTCAACAGAGCAAAAACAACAAGCAAGACAACAAGCAAACAATAAGCAGACAGCGAGCAAAAACAAAAAATGAGCAGGGAGTGGAAGTGGCTCAAGCCATTGGATGCCTGCCTCCCACATGAAAGGTCCTGGGTTCAGTTCCCGGTGCCTCCTAAAGAAGAAACAAACAGACAATGAGGAGGAAATGAGCAAAAACAATGAGCAAACAGACAAAGAGCCATCTCGGGTGAGAGGGGAGAGTAGAGAATTATATCTTATACATTGTACTTCCCAAACTATAGATTTATCATTACTATTTATACAATTGCATATTTGAGCCTGTAAGGAGTAAAAAATGGATTACATACCAAAAAGTACAATACAAAAATACAATAGTACTGGCATTTATAGTTACCAATATGATTATCTTTACTGGGTGTCTTTATTTCTTGCTGTTGCTTTGATCCACTGTCTAGTGTCCTTTCCTTTCAGTCTGAAGAACTCCATCTAGCATCACCTGTATGGCAGGTCTAGTGGTGACAAACTCCAGCTTTTATTTATCTGGGAATGTCTTAATTTTGCCCTCACTTGTTGTTGTTGTTGTTGTTGTTCTGTTCACTTTTTTTAAAATAAAATTTTATTGAAGTATATCATTCATACATGAATATACCTAAACAATAAGTGTATAGTAAAATTTTTGACTTTACAAAATAAACATATCATTATACAAGGCTTCCATACATCTCCCTACCACCAACATTCTGCATTGTTGTGAAACATTTGTTACAAACTATGGAAAAGCATCATAAAAATATTACTACTAATTATAGTCCATATCTTATATTTGGTGTACTTTCCCTCCCAACCCACCCAATTATTAATACCCTGTATTAGTATTATATATTTGTTATTGTTCAGGAGAAAATGTTTTCATAATTGTCCTATTAACCACAGTCCGTCATCCACCATTGGATTCCCTGTGTTATACAGTCCCATGCTTTTTACAATCCATTCAAATTGTACACTCAGTGGCTCTCATTTTCATCACAGAGTTGTGCTGTCATCACCTCAATTTTAGAATGTTTTTATTAACCCAAAAGGAAAAATCCCTTATCCCCTTTATCTCCCTATTGTTGTCCCTTAGTATTGAAAAAAAATATCTTCTGCAAAATAATACAATATTACTGCTAACTATGGTACATAATTACATTTGTTGTAATTTTCCCATGTATCACCATTTTCTTAGCACTTTGTAAAAGAAGAGCATTCTTATATTTATACTATTAACTACTATCTTCACCACCAAAACCACTATGTTATACATTCCCTAGATTATTTCCTAGTTTCCTTTCAATTGATATTTACTTCCACAGATTTCCCCTTTTAGTCACAATCACATTTATAAATCACTGGTGTTAATTATACTCATTATAATGTGTTACTCTCAACTCTTTTCATTTCCACACTTTTACAATTAACCTTTTTAATAATACTATATACATTAAGCAGCATCTCTCATTCTCATCCCACCTTCTATTTCCTAGTTACCTATACTCTAGAGTTTATCTCTGTGAGTTACAAATCGTATTTAGTTCAAATTAGTGAAACCACACAACATTTGTCCTTTTGCGACTGACTTATTTCACTCAACATAATATCTTCTAGGTTCATCCATGTTGTCATATGCATCCAGATTTCATTTCTTCTTACAGCAGAATAGTATTCCATTGTATGTATATACCACATTTTGTTTATCCATTCATTGATTGATGGACACTTGGGCCGGTTCTGTATTTTAGCAATTGTGAATAATGCTGCTATGAACACTGGTGTGCAAATGTCAGTTCACATCCTTGCTTTCAGTTCTTCTGAATACATTCCTGGCAACAGGATTGCTGAGTCATACGGTAGTTCTATATTCTGCTTCTTGAGGTACTGCCAAGCTGTCTTCCAGAGGCTACACCATTCTACATTCCCACCAACAGTGAAGGAGCGTTTCTGTTTCTCCACGTCCTTTCCAGCACTACTAATGACTTGTAGTTTTCTGTTTTTTAAATAATGACCATCCTATAAGGTGTGAAATGGTTTCTCATTATAGTTTTGATCTGCATTTCCCTAGTAGCTAGTGATGTTGAGGACTTTCAGCAGAGCTGCACATGATCTGATTAATGTTTAAGGATCATTCTGGCTGCGACATTGAGACTAGGCTGTAGGGAGGCAAGAGAACTGGTTGTTAAACATTCACTGGCACACCAGTAGTCAATATTCAAAATATATCAATAAGTAGCTAATAACAAGGCATAGAATGGATTGTATAGCATCTTACCATTTGTATAAAAAAGAGAAAATATATATGTATAAATATATACACATAAACATTTTATAATATACAAATATATATTTTGCACATATAATATATATACAATTTTTGTACGTTATATATGTACTTTCTTGAGTATACATATCCTCTCTCTAGAAGGATATGTAAGAAACTGGTAACAGTGACTGCCTTTGAAGAGGACGACTAGGTGACAGGAATAAAAAGATCAACTAATGCACGTTTTGAATTTTGTTCTGTATCAATTTATGACCTAGTCTATATAAAAATAGATAAACAAATTGAAATATTATAAGGAAAGAAAAGAATCAGAATCATTTTACCCAAATTTTTTTAAATGGTGGCAGAACCAATGTATACAGAAACTGTTCTGGGGTTGGAGGATAGAATTGTAACCAAAAGTGCCAAGATGGATTGGATGCTGCACAGGGAAAAACTTCAAACATAACCCCGTCAAAGGTAATAGCATGGTACAATAAAAAACAAAATAAAACAAAACAAAAATATTTTTGTTGTCTTTTTATTGTGATATCAATTTGACCAGTGTACAATTATTGGGGCACACTTTATTTCCTTGATTATATATGATTATTCTACCAGCAGTGAACAGCCTCTGTTCCTAGCAGTGAATGTCCTATGGAGAATTCTAAGGCCAGCTTGATTTTTATTTCCTTTTTTACTTGATTTTTTTTTAGCCTGCCTTTCCAACAGATTCTTTACTTTTCTTTGAAGTCAAATAGATTTATTACAATATATCTTGCTAAAGACGGTTTACATCTTTTTTTTTTCTGTGTCCCTTTATATGTTAGAACAGGCTAAACTATGATGGTAGACCTCAAAATGGAATGGCCATAACCAATAGAAGTTTATTTCTCTCTAGAGCAGGGGCTCTTAACAAGGGGTCTGTGAGCTTGAATTGAAATAAATAAAAAACAACAACATTATTCTTGTGGGGACATGTTGGTGTGGGTGTGATGTATTTATTAAATAATACACAGTATAGTGTGGGCTTAGTAAGGGGTCTGTGGTTTTCACCTGACTGGCAAAGGGGTCCAAGTAACAAAAAAGGTTAAGAATCCCTGCCCTAGAATAACAGTCTATAACAGGTGTTCCAGATCACAGAGCAATTCTGCTCCACAAAACGACTTAGGCACCCTACTCGTATGCCCAGCTTTCTGACAGCAGGGGAGAACAGACTGTGGTATTTGGCAAACAGTTTTTGCCAATGATATATTGTTTCTTTTCAATAAATATAAGTCTTTTATTTCTAGGACATTCTTTTGAATTATACCTTAAACATCATTTCTTAAATGATCACTTGAATATCTTATTTCAGTGTCCAGTCTGAAAGACACCAAATATGCATATATAGATTTTCCTTTCCTTGACCTCCATAGTTATCATTTTCTCTAAATCCCTTTTAACTTTGTAAAATTTTCATTTTGTTTATTTTTTTCAATCCTGTCCTCTGTTTTTCCAGCAATGTCTATTTTCCTTTGTGCTGCTTCCAGTGTTGTGTTGCTCTGTACTTTTTCTTTTCTTTTCACTTGTCCCTGGTCTGCTGTCTCATATTTCATCTCCTTCTGTTTTTATCCTATCTCCTTTGAACTCTTATATTTTGGCTTTGTGCTCTCATTATATATGGATGACTTTTATAGAGATCATTTTTTTAAACTTAATCCATGGCATTGGGGTCACAATTTTTATCTGCTCCATGATGAGACTATTCCCCTGCCATTTGTTTCACTGGTGTTTTTTCCCCACATTTTTTCTTACTCTTTTTATAGTTACTATAAAAAGTTATTATTTAGTCAATTTTAAATATAGAGAGTTCTCCCCAGAGTAGCTATTTGTTGGAAGTTTGTGTGAGACAAGCCAGGACTGTATTCATGGTGAGCAGGAATTCTCATAAAACAGTGTTGTATGTGTGAATCTGTTCCTTTAGGTTTTGCTTCTCTGCAGAATACAGAGGTCATTGCCACAGAGCTGTCACAAGACAGTCTTTCTCCTCCCTCATTTCTCAACAACAAACTACTTCCTGAAAAATAGGATTAGTCTAGGAGATTTCTTGCTAAATCCACTTCCTCAGCTTTTTCTCAGTACCAAGAAAAGTTCCCACCACCAAAACCTCATTGCATTGTTGCAAAAAAAGGTATTATTGGCTTCTCTCACCTTAAGCTATGCACTTAAGATAAAAGTTCTGCTGGCTTTTTCTGAGATCTACAGTTCTGGGCTCTAAGCCTCTGCCTCCTTACATCTCTGTTTGATCTTCACTGATTTTGGCAGTCCTTCCTATTTTAGGTACATCAGATACAGAATAAGTAGTACAGTTTCTCATACCCTTTGTTACTTTTGGGTGGTTTCTGAAAGGAGAGACAGAAAAAGCCCTAACTTTGCTTTGTCATATTAAAACCTGGATCCCTTCTGAAGATCATTTTGCATTGATTCTGCTAGCATGCAATAGAGACTTTCAGTCCAAGTCCCTGTTTAGTTCTGGGAAATATTCTTTTCTTCTGTGATAATTTCCTACCTTTTATTCTCACAGTCCTATATTACAACTTTAGTTAGAGCTAACCTCCATGCCTCAATTTTAATTTTCTTTTCCATTTTTTTCTTTTTTTTTTTGTACAGCATTTTGGAATAATATCTCAGCTTAATTTTCCAGCTCATTAATTGCATTTTCAGCCCAACCATTGTTTATAGCAATCACAACATTAATTTCCATGATTCTGGTAGTTTCATAGTAGCTTTCTCATTTTTTTAATGGATGGGATATGTTTTCAAGCAACTCTGAAGATATTAATTATATTTAATTTATAGTTTTTATCTATTTCCATTAACTCTATTTTATGTGTGTGTGTGTGAGCTAGTTCTGTTTGTTGAATTTGGTATTCTCTGAACTTTATTCATAGCTGCAATGCATTTCCTCACTTCATGTGATAACACCTGTTTACTTGGCAGTGAATACAAGTTTTGATTACAGAAATCTGCCTGATGGGATCATACAGGGGGCAGATTGCATTGTCCTGTTTCTCTGACCTTAGTTTACTCTAGAGAAGTGGTATGCTGGTAAATGTTTAACAACCAGCTCTGGGGTAGAGGGGGAAATCCCAATTTGCAGCATTTGCTGATTTTCCATGGTATAAGTTCTCCTACCCTGGCCAATTGCAAGCTAGCAACATGACATCACTGAATGTGCACAATAGACTCCCAAGAGCCTGGCTTCAGCCTAGCACTGCTCTGGGTCTGCCATGAAAAAGAATTCTTCAGAAAAGTGTACTTGTGGCTCTCAGATGAGAAAAAACAGTGCAGCCAGCTGCTATAAGAACTGGGGTGAGGAGTTGGAGGCCTTAGGGGTATGGCTCAATTATTTGTCCCTTTAGTTAATTGTTTGTGTGCTCTGTTCCCTATAAGGGTTTTAGATTCTTCCTCTGTACTAGGTTTCTCTCTGAATAGATTCCCATCTCTTTAATTCCTTTTAAAAATTCCTTGCCATGTTCATCTGCTGGAAACACCCTTTCTAGTTTTCCCATGCTGTTTGAATTTCTTTCTCTACTTCTTTTGCCATTTCAAGGGGATTTGGAGAAGGAGAGGTAAACCAGAAGTCCTCCTATTTCATGCCTTAAATTGTTTTCATTAGAAATCACTTTCCCTTATGTCTCGGAGGCTAATTTTTTTTCCCCCATGATCAACAGTTTTCCTTAAGCTCATTGTTCTGGATAATGATTTAACTAACTTGGGCCACTGGCTACTGTTTTAGTTTGCTAGGCTGCCAAAATGCAATATACTAGAAATGGGTCAGCTTTTACAATGGGGATTTATTTTCTTGCAACTGTACAGGTCTGCAGCCATGAAATGTCCAAATCAAGGCATCATCAGGCGTAGTTTTCCCCACGAAGACTGGCTGCTGGCCATCCTGGACTCCTCTATCACATAGCAAGGCACATGGTGGTGCCTGATGGTCTCTCCCTTCTTTTCTGGATTTCATTGCTTCAGCTTCTGGTTTCCTCTGGCTTTCTCTCTGTTCATCTGAATTCATCCCATTAATAAAGGACTCCATTAAGAGGATTAAGACCCATTCTGGGCCATGCCTTACTGAAGTTCCAGCTAGGGCAGTTAGATAAGAAAAAAAAAAAAATTAAAGTCATCCAAATAGGAAAAGAGGAAGTAAAACTCTCACTGTTTGTGGATGACACGATCCTGTACTTAGAAAATCCTGAAGTATCCACAACAAAGCTACTTGATACAAGTAGCTTTGATACAAGATCAACACGCAAAAATCAGTAATGTTTTTGTACACTAGTACTGAACAAACTGAGGAGGAAATCAGGGTGAGAGTTCCATCTTGTTTAGCAACAAAAAGACTCAAATACCTAGGAGTTAATTTAACCAAAGAAGTACAGGACCTATATGCAGAAAACTACAAAACAATGCTAAAAGAAATTTAAAAAGACCTAAACAAATGGAAAGACATTCTGTGTTCATGGATTAGAAGAATAAATATCATGAAGATGACAATCTTACCCAAACTGATTTATAGATTCAATGCAATACCAATGAAAATCCCAACAGCTTACTTTACAGAATTAGAGAAGGCAATTACCAAATTCATCTGGAAGGGTAAGTGCACCCGAATACCCAAAAGCATTCTAAAAAAGAAGAGCGACGTGGGAGGAATTTCACTGCCTGACCTTGAAATACATTACAAAGCTACCGTGGTCAAAACAGCATGGTACTGGCATAAAGATAGACACTTTGATCAGTGGAATAGAATTGAGAACCCAGAAATAAACCCTCACCTATACAGTCCACTGGTTTTTGACAAACCTACCAAGACCATACTAATGGGAAAAAACAGTCTCTTCAACAAATGGTGTTGGGAGAACTGGATATCTATAACCAAAAGAATGAAAGAGGACCCCTATCTCACCCCCCATACAAGAATCAACTCAAAATGGATTAAAGATCTAAATATAAAAGCTAGGACCATAAAACTACTAGAAGAAAATGTAGGGAAACATCTTCAAGACCATGTAGTAGGTGGTGGTTTCTCGGACCTTACACCCAAGGCACATGCAACAAAAGGAAAAATAGATAAATGGGACCTCCTCAAAATTCAACACATTTGCACCTCACAGGACTTTGTCAAAAGGGTGAAAAGGCAGCCAACTCAATGGGGAAAAATATTTGGAAATCATGTATCTGATAAGGGTTTAATATTCAGGATATATAAAGAGATGTTACAACTCAACAATAAAAAGACCCAATTAAAAAATGGGCAAAAGACTTGAATAGACATTTCTCCAAAGAAGAAATACAAATGGCAAAAAAAACAGATGAAGAAATGCTCAACATCACTCATGATTAGGGAAATGCAAATCAAAACTACAATGAGATATCACTGCACACCTATTAGAACGGCCACTATTAAAAAGACAGAGAACTATAAGTGTTGGAGAGGATGTGGAGAGATAGGAACACTTCTTCACTGTTGGTGGGAATGCAGAATGGTACAACCACTATGGAGGACTGTTTGGCAGTTCCTAAAGAAGTTGACTATAGTCTTGCCACGTGACCCAGCAATACCACTACTGGGTATATATGCAGAAGAACTGAGAGCAGTGACACGAATAGATATCTGTACACCGATGTTCATAGCATTATTCACCATTGCCAAAAGTTGGAAACAACCCAGGAATCCATCAACAGACGAATGGATAAACTGTGGTCTATTCACACGATGGAATATTATGCAGCTGTAAGAAGAAATGAAGTTGCAAAGCATATGACAACATGGATGAACCTGGAGGACATTATGTTGAGCAAAGCAATCCAGACACAAAAGGACAAATACTGTATGAATGTGTTACTATGAACCAAATATATTGTGTAACATATTGTTTGATTCAAAAAAATTTTTATATGTATCCAGTACATTTAATTGAGAAATGTATATATTTATTTATCTGTGTTTACTTTTTAGGTTTTTTTTGTTTGTTTGTTTTTAAAGATTTATTTTTATTTATTTCTACCCCTCTCCCCTTGTTGTTTTGCGCTTGCTGTCTGCTCTCTGTGTGTTCTTCTGTGTCTGCTTGTCTTCTCTTTAGGTGGCACTGGGAACTGATCCTGGGACCTTCTGGTGTGGAGAGAGGTGCTCAATCTCTTGTGCTTCCTCAGCTCCCTGGTCTGCTGCATCTCTTATTGCCTCTCCTCTGTGTCTCTTTTTGTTGCATCATCTTGTTGCACCAGTTCTCTGTGCAGGCCAGCTCTCCTGCACGGGCCAGCACTCCTGCATGGGCAAGCACTCGGTGTGGGCCAGCTCTCCACTCAAGCCAGCTCACCATGTGGGCCAGCTTGTCTTTCACCAGGAGGCCCTGGGAATCAAATCCTGGACCTCCCATATGGTGGACTGGAGCCCAATTGGTTGAGCCACATCCGTTTCCCATACTTTTTAGTTTTTAATTGTTTATATTTAATTATTAAATGTACTAAATAAAGTAAAAAACAAAACAAAACCTGGAAATAAAATCTAAAAAAAAGAGAAAGAATATAAAGTAGGCTATATATCTTGCACAATTTTTAAGGTAATATTTTTTAAAGACACAGAAACTATGAAAAAATGGAAATCAAATAAAATAGAAGAGGAAGGGAAAAAAGAAGAAATATCAAATAAGATAACAGAAGTAAGATCAAACATATTTCTATTCTGGGTCAAAAAAACAAACCTATCTGTATGCTTTCATATGTAAAGCAAATATGATATGCCTTTTTTCCCCTACAGTCTTATGTGCGTGTATCCAACCTCTGGGAAGAGAGGCTGTCAACTTTACTATTTCTTCACGTGGGTCATTACCTATGGGTAGATGCTCCTATCCAATCACAAATATGTTGTCACTGCCCATCAATAGCAAGGGTGGAGAGATTCTTGTCTATTACCTCTCCATGCTTTGCCACCCAACTTTTCCCAAAGTGATTACACCCTGAACTCTGAGGAAAATTTAAGCAGTTCTTTCCTAAATACATTCTGAAGGTATTACATATTGCTTGCGGGGTGAGGTGGTGGCATGAGAAAATCAGGGTATTTGGAGAATGAGGGACAGATCCCACAGTGCCTAGGCATTCTTGGCATTCTCCCACACCCCTCCCTTCAAAAAGGATCAAATCCCAAACATTCCCTAAAGTCATGCAAATTTCAAGTGCCCTACTGTAAATGTCAGTGACCTCTTTCTCCACTCAGTTACTGCTATTCCAAAATTTAGAATATACTAGAACAAGCAGAAAGGACATCAAAAAGCAAGGGAGAGAAGCAGATGTGGCTCAAGCAATTAGGCTCCCATCTACCATATAGGAGGTCCACGGTTCAGTTCCCGGGCCTCCTGGTGAAAGGCAAGCTGGCCCGCAGGGAGACCTGGCCCATGTGGACTGCTGGCCTGCGTGGAGAGCTGGCCCATGCAGGAGTGCAGGCCCACGCAGGAGTGCTGGTGCAGCAAGATGATGCAACAAAAAGAGACACAGAGGAGAGACAATAAGAGACGCAGCAGACCAGGGAGCTGAGGTGGCACAAGAGATTAAGCACCTCTCTCCACTCTGGAAGGTCCCAGGATCGGTTCCCAGTGCTGCCTAAAAGAGAAGACAAGGGAAGCGGGTGTGGCTCAGTGGATAGAGCCCCCGTTTACCATATGGGAGGCCCGGGTTCACGTCCCGAGGCCTCCTTGTGAGGGCACGCCGGCCTGAGCGGTGCGGTGGGCTGATGCAGCAACCTCACGGCAGGAAGCGGGTGTGGCGCAATGGATAGAGCACCCGTTTACCATATGAGAGGCCCTGGGTTAGCTTCCAGGGGCCTCCTTGTGAGGGCAGGCCGGCTCCCGCAGCACCGTGGGCTGATGCGGCAAGACCTCACAGCAAGGGGGAGATAAGCAGACACAGAGAAGACACGCAGCGAATGGACACAGCAGCACAAGCAGCAAGGGGGGGATAAATAAAATAAAATAAATAAATCTTTAAAAATAAAAAATAAAAGAGAAGACAAGCAGACACAGAAGAACACACAGTGAATGGACACAGAGAGAAGACAGTGAGCACAATTATAATTAATTGTGGTGGTGGTGGTGGGTGGATAAATAAATAAATAAATCTTTTAAAATAAAAAAAAAGCAAAGGGACATAGAGTGGCCTAAAGTAAAAAGATGGGAACTTCCATTCTGCAAATAAGAATGATTATAAACCCTTAATGGTCTTACTAACCCAATAAAATATTCTTTAAATCTATTTCATGGTATATTAGTGAATTGGTACAAAAGTAAGGATTATATAATGAAAATCAAAGCAGGAACATTGAGAATTCAGCTAGTACCTAAGCTCTGAGAATTTCTGAGGATTATGGGGAACTTGAGCTTCTATTTTGATGATTGCATTGGGCCTCTTGACGAGTGTAGAGCCTACTACAGTTGAATAGGATTTCCCAGCATAAGGATGGGACTCCAAAGGCAATATTAACAAGAAAAAGCTGAACACAAAATAAACCTTCTCCACAGAGGGGACAGCAAGGGAACCTGGTAATCCTGACATTCACACTGGATGGGGGGGAAAATCTCTGCTAGAAACTCATGATCACAAGAAAGCACTTACATGAATTTGTAACCTGAATTCATGCTACCTTAAAAATATCATCAAGAATAGAATTTATTTCAAAGTGTCCCTGTGCTAGCTATATGTCAATTATGTAGCAGAGGCAGACAGAAATCTCTGGAAGACAGAAACTTCAACTTTTGCCTCAAGAATTTATATAAGTAAAGTTCCAAGGAACAAAAGATCACAGTTTAAAATCATAAAACACAAGGAAACAAGGCACCATAAGTGTAAGAGATACCAGATATACCAGAATTAGACCTGCAAAAATTCAGATATTGAAATTATCAAAGAGTATAAACAACTATATTGAATATATTTAAAAAAATAAAAGAGAAGATTGAAAATATGAGTAAGGAATAAGAGACTATAGAAAAGACCAAACAGATTGGAAAAATAATCAATTAGTACTTGTATCTTAATATCATAATTGAAACTTAAAACTGTTACTAGAATAAAAATTTTAAAAAATAACATAGGACTGTACAACACAATGAACTCTATTGTAAACAATGCACTCCAGTTAATAGTACAATTATAAAAATATTCTTTCATGAATTGTAACACTAATGTAAAGTGTTAATAATAAAGTGGTATATAGGAATTCTGTATTTTGAGCATGACTTTTCTGTAAACCTACAGTTTCTCTAAAAAAAAAAAAAACTCTTCGGAAGGGCCCTGCCCTGCTCAAATGGTAGAGTGGAAAGCTTCAGGGCTCCATCTCCCCACAGAAGCTTTGAACAACCAAGAACTTGCAGAAACATCTTTCACAAAGCTCCAAAAACAGTTAGGGGATTGCAGTAATAGGGTGAGCACCAAATCAAGAAAAAGGCAACTTAAAAGTGATAGGATCAGGGAAGCGGGAGTGGCTCAGTCGATAGAGCCCCCGTTTACCATATGGGAGGCCCCGGGTTCGCTTCCTGGGGCCTCCTTGTGAGGGCGGCCCGGCCCGCGCAGCCTAGTGGGCTGATGCAGCAAGACCTCACAACAGGAAGCGGGTGTGGCTCAACCGATAGAGCCCCCGTTTACCATGTGTGAGGCCCTGGGTTCACTTCCCGGGGCCTCCTTGTGAGGGCAGGCCTGCCTGCGCTGCGCGAGGGGCTGATGCAGCGGGACCTCACAGCAAGGGGAAGATAAGCAGACACGGAGAAGACACACAGCGAATGAACACAGCAAGCACAAGCAGCAAAGGGGGCGATAAATAAATAAATAAATAAATCTTAAAAAAAAAAAAAAAA